>JAQGAC010000082.1:0-51570 GCA_034696585.1 Isotomurus maculatus | reverse complement strand
AGAATCAATGGCTAATATTATGACAGAAGAGAGGACGAGAAAGATGCAAATGTAGTAATGGATCTGTGACTCTCTTAGTAGTTTCTCTTGATTTTTTATAAATACACCCCTCCCTTTCTCATCCACAGTTTCTCTATACAATATATATACACACTCACAAATACACTGAGAAATGTTCGGAAAGCTGCTGCTGCTGTTGTTCCATCGTTCCATGACTCTCACAGTTTGTGTATGTGTGTGTGTGCTTCGTCTTTCGTCTCCCTCGTCAACCACCACCACCACTGCACACCCATAAGTATCTCTCGCTTTCTCCTCTTTCTCTCTCTCTATGTAGTCTTTTGATGCCGATAAATCACCTCATTAAACGGTAAGAGAGTCCAAGTGAGAGTGCCAGTCTCTTTCTACCCACCCTAGAGTAGATACTCAAAATTTCTCAATTGATCTAATGCCTTAGAACCAGAAGATCCACTCCAAACAACGTCATACTCAATGGTTAATGCACTTTCTTCAATTGGACTTGAAACACAGCCTCTAAATCTCTCCACTGCAGTCACGGAAAATCTTTCACAACGGCTCTGGAATTTCTAAGATGCTTTCTGTGGAATTTCATCCTATTCGATATCACATCTGAGAGATGTGAAAAATGTGTGGCCGGGATTGGAAGGAACTTCTGTATAAATCCTGACAGATGTGTTGACTGCACAAACTTTTTCTTGCCACTGGTTGACTCGACTGAATTATTTGGGTGAGTGGTCAAGTGAAGGGAGGGAATTAGGGTAATGATAAGTAAAAGTACATCAGGTAGTGCGAAATGTATAAACTGTACGTATTAGTTAAATAAGGATGGAGCACTAATAAAGTATTTGGGTTTGTGGAATTTGGTTGTGAGCTTTACTAAGTAAGTAAGGATCGTTCAGGTTCTACCGCACCGCAAGGCTCATCCTTTTAAATCCTTAAGTGAGGTTTGGTAAACTATCCGATAATCCTTGGGAAAGTTTATAAGCGAGTCTCATATTGCGTAAGAAGGAGAGAGCTCTTATAGGCTTTGTTGTGGTTGAATCATATCCAACAAAACCAAGTGTATTCCACTTGAAATAGTAGACAAGAATTGGTCTCATATGAAATGTGATATTTTAAGTAACTAGCTGAAGGAGGTAGATCTTTTTGATATCCTAAACATGACATAAAACTTGTTGGTCGGGTGAAAACCTCGAACATAACTTGAGGATGGATGGGGTGTTTGAAACGAAGGAAGGATGGAGAAAGGATTTATGGAGTCGAGTGAAACAATAGAAGTTTAGTCAGGTATTGGTTTTTCATTAGGAGCCAGTTAGTGGCAGCATTTGTCTTGAGGAAAATCATGTAGAAGGCGAAGCATATTGAAAAGGAAGCTTTAAGTTGAAGAGTTCAAATAAATGGAAGCGATAAGGGTGCGAGCGGAAGTTTGAGTTGGGAAGGAAGAATATACGAGGCACATTTCTACGAGATATTAAGGAAGAGCAATAGAGTTGACTGCCGGTTACCGTTTGAATGAGCATTTCTACAATATTTGAATACAAAATTCGACAGATGAAGAGCTTTCTTTGGTAGTATACGGGAGGAAGGAAGGGTATCAGGGAGAAATAAGAGAAGTGGTGCGGTGTGTAGAATTCTTGAAGATTTTGTCTGGAGTAAGTGAAGTATCCCATAGGATTATGACAAAGGGATCATAATAATAGTGACTGCGGAGGAAAAGGATAACAGTTAAAGGCAGAGTCAGTCGGGTTTGTGTGTGTGGATTGGAAAGATTTTGGAATGAAGGAAGAAAGAGTCATATTTCATGGAACTTATTCACTCTTCTTTGCATACTTATGGGTAATAGTTGTTCGGTCATATATCGTGTCTTTAAGAAATGGGGGACTGTGCGGATATGACTGGCGTGGGATGAACTCCGGAACGAAAGAGAAAGCAGATCGACTGATTTCGGTTCTCCACATGCATTCATAGAGACAGACAGCCTACATCCATAAGATAGATTAGAGACGCATGAAGGAGACAAGATGATTCGGCCGGATTGTGCCAAAATGTAAAAGGCATTACGCTCTATTGACTAACAATATGCAAATGTTGGATTGCCAGTAAAACTCCCCATCATCTGACTTCTTGTCACAAGCCCCTATGGTTCCCCGATGGATGATGCATTCAATTCCATCCGTCCTCCACTCACTCTGCCCGTATTTTATGAGACACAAGTAACTAGTAAGAATAGAGCCAGCTCACTTGGCTTCTGCCTTTTGTCATCTCTCAAACCAAAACCGCCACCTACTACCAACCTACGTGGATCGATCGACCCGAAAAGCACCCAAAGGGTTGCAGTCGATCACCAATATGCAAATTAGAAATGATGGTTTATGCGATACTCCAAATTAGTCTTGTCCTCTCTGTTCCTTCCTTACTTGATTCTCACTAAGACCAAGATCACGTTCAACGACTCCCTGTCAACAATAAACTCTTCGCTCTAAATTGATACATATACTTTCACTTTATAATCCACTTCTGCGACCGTTATTTCCTTAAAGACCTCCAACTCTCTAAACTCATCACGAGTGGGAGCTACAACCCCACTCTTCCGAAAACACACTCAAAATTCCTGCAAAAGTTAACGATGGTCGCTCCTGACATTATGCAAATTTGAATGCTACACTCCATAATAGTATCACTCAAGTATCCGCTTTTCGTATCCGAGTAAGAATGAGGACGAGTAAGGAATGGCGTGTGTCGTGCGGGTAAAGTAAGAAAGACCTGTTTGCTTCCTTTTGACATGTACATCAAATCTGTTTTGTAGACTACGACTGAATACAACTTCAGCTAAGATAACGAGAAGCTTTTTACAAGTGACTCGAGTACGAAGATAATAGGTCATCTCTGTTTGGTTCATTGTTATACTTGAAAGTCTGAGGATGAGACGTAAGAGGTTTGTCATATAAGAAATTCCCTTCAGAGATTTCTGTGTAAGTTTCGAACTCGAGTAAATCCATTTCACATGAGTGCTATCCTTGAGTGTCATATTCAAAAGTATGTGAAAATAGGAATACTTTAAAACAAATGCAAATAAATTCCAGAGAGCCTTTCTCATCATGTTATAGCACCATACATTTGAGAATGAGAAGTGGGAGAAAATAATTCAAAGTGACTTTTGGTAGACACACAGGTTAGACACATAGGAAAAGAGACACGAAGTAACTCTCAAGTTTACTAGCATAGGCCATGTGTCAACTACAGTTCCACTTGTCATGATTGTAGCGGTGTCTTAATATTATTCCCAACTTTGCGGAGAAGTGAACAGAATCCAGAGATAGGCTTAAGAGAGAAATGACTCGGATTTGAAACTCAAGAGAAGAAAGTTTTACTCTAAAAATTTATCTGTGTAAATCTTATTCGTGATTATAATTCCATAAGCGAATAAAGGGAAGGAAGAATGGTTCCACAAAGAAATATCCTCTTTGATCTTGATAAATCTCTCCAGAAGTCTCTGACTTCCTGTATACACTACATGACAGTCTTCCCGCACTCTACAACTCCCACATAACGCTCCGTGCTGAGGAAGGGAGATCAAGTCCAACCGTGGAGAGGACAGACACTACATCTTCTAAAACTACCATTCTCTTTCTCATTGCTAATGTTGACACAACCTCCGAAATTGAGGACTGCATCACGTACCAAATACATATGATGCCTCTGCACTCATCCATACGTATCAATCTCCGACACAGTGAAAGTCTGTCTTCACAAATATCCTGCAATTTTCCCGACTTTCTTCCTTCCTCGTTTACACCAATCATAGTAATAATATCGTTTGCCTCGCCATACAATGCAAAGAAACATGATATACATCATTAAAGAACAGTCAGTGAAAGATGGCCTATCCTCTGAGAACACATTTCTTCTGATTCAAACTCTCAGTTGATCTTAATTCACAGAGTGAAGCTCCCAACAACTACAAAAAACAACAGGACAGCCTAGTGAAAATTCTCCAATCTAATATCCCTCATGATAAGTCATTCTGCCTCCGAGGAAAACATGATGACAGGAAAAAATGCATCCAGTCTACTTCTACGAGGGAACCATAAGATCACGCATCAAATCTCAGATACACAAACAGAAAGATTGCCATCTTGGGATATCATTCTCATTATCTTGCAGCACAGCTCTGCACTAAAAAGTCAAAAACATTTTGACTCCTTTCACCAACCTTTCTTGTACCACACACACGCACACACACACCACACAAATATTACTCCTTGCGTCGTGCAAGGAGGACACACAGGCACAGGACGGAAGACTTAATCTCTAAAAGCTCTTTTTCACGAGACAAGCAGGTGCATTATACACTGCAAACTCTGAATTTCAGTGTTGCATGAAAAGACGTAGACAGTTCTTTCAATTCATGACCTTCGAAGTTGAGCTGCGAGTACAAGTCGAGGACTTTCTCCGAGAAGCACACACTATCTGTTGTCTTTAGTAGACCCAAACTTTTTGTAAGAAACTTATATCCCCACCAATGCATGTGAGTAATCCTGCACAACCATAACTCATTTCAGTAGAAATTCGTTTATGATATTAATTAATAATTATTGATTTTATTCATGTGAATCCAATAACAATAATTGATTGAAATGAGATTGAAGAAATGGTTTAATTATTTGTATGAATTCATATTCATAACGAATTCATCCTGGATGAAAGGATGTGAATAAAAGAAAGAATTAATTATTAAAGTCATGTTGCAAAGGAAGGGCATAATACTTGCCTGGTAGATTTTTCGAGAATGAAATGGGAAGAATCACAAAAGCGAAACAAACACAAGAGAACGTAGATGAGTAGCCTGGAGAAGTACCAAAATGAGTAATTATGATTTTCAAAAAGACGAAATACGAAGAAAACATGGAAGGGAAAAATAATTCCGTTCTTTTGCCCACAGCTATTCAGCCCATCGATCTTTTTCGGGCAATTACAGTCCCCAACAGTTAGTATGTCCGTGTGTGTCGTTTTCTTTTTCCTCTTACTGATGCCATTAGTGGATTCCATATCTCATCAAACTACAGAGAAAGATGTTATAATATGTTGGATTTTATGTCCTCCCTCACACCCTACTAATGACCCCTGAAGTCATCGAATAATAATTTCTCTCGCAACCTTCCAAATTACATTTCCAGAGAGATTTTTCTTCTGCCTAAGTAAGAAAGCCACTGGTCTTCTGGTACGAGCGTGGGTTTTTACACAACGACCTTGTTTTTCTCTACTTTCCCTTTTGTGAGGCTGCTGAGTGGGTTTTGGGTATTGAGTCTTTTCCAAGATCAAATACTCGAGGACATATAATATCTTCTTATTCTGCGTAGTAAATAAAGTACTGTTATGGATTGAGACTGTTTATGTAAATACGATTACGTGTGTTTAGAGGAAGAAATAAGGTGGGAGAGCGATGAGTGGGTAATGGTGAGATGAAGGAGCTTTCACCACTCGGAGAAAGTGGTGGGAAGAAAGTGTGTGTTGATGGTGGACAGGAGATAAAAGAAAGGGTTAGTGCGTAAGAAGTGATGCATTGATTCGGGATGAAGACGTATGGGTTCGGAGTCTGGGTTGGCATTTGAGTCCAACAGGCAGACTAAGTGAAAAGACGAAGGAAGGGAAAGCGGGTGAGACTTTGGGATAAAAAATCGGGTATTTTTTGTGTTTTCTCTCTCCTCCTGCAACTCTCGGAGTGTAACATCTTACACGGAGTACATACATATACGTGTGTCAGTGGCTGACTACACCGAAGCCCGTATAGAGTGAGTGGAGGATCGGTTTCTTTTCTTTACTTTCGGGTGCACACAAGTTCAACAGGTTAACATGAAACACACTCACTTACTTCTCTTGCACATTTTCGCATGCCGCATCCGTCGTGGTAAGGAGCTCGTCTTGGATAAACACACACTCACTCACACTCTGAAGAAGAAAAAGTGCACACATGGTCTCCTCGTCGACACGCGTCCGAGGATGACGGACTCCATGCGAGACACACTCACTGTGGTTGTTAATTAGTAGCAAATTTTGATGGAGAGAAGAAAGACGAACGAGAGAGACGATGACTGTGTGGGGAAGGATCGGAAAGGCAAGTGAAAGAGAGTTGTAAAATAAACAGGGACTGTGCGAATCTGACGCAGTATGCTATATGCTGTCTCTGATAACTCTCTCCTCATCTCAAACTAATCAATAATACGCTGAATACTATTGATTGCCGATACCAATCAATCGCGCAAGTCTGTGGCTCTCTGTATAGACATCATGCTATAAGAGATGTGAGAGAGTGAAGCCCCCTTTCGAAAACCAGTTCTGCCACACACAAATTTCACCCTTCTCTTCCGATCCCTCCATCAAAAAAGCCAAACTTCTCTCTCCAACTCTCTAAATCATCATCAGCTCAAATCCTTCCCAATAAATTCATTCAGTCCCAGTCTGCCTACGCTTTCACTCCTCGCTCCTCATCTTCATAATGCATCCGCCAACCTTCACCCAGCCACTCGGTCAACACATTTTTACTTTCACTTGTAGCGACCCACACGAGACACACACAACTGTCTCAGCCTCTCTCCCACCTACTGCTCCTACGAAATATTCCTGAGAAACCAAGTGTCTCCCACTCATAGACTATACACATAAGGCAGTATCAGTCGGAAAGTTCCTTAATGCCTGCACATGGTACTCATTAGTCAGGCTCATCAGAGCAAGTACATTAAGAGAGGAAGGGAGAGAGGGGGTTTGTCATATTTTAAAAGATCAGTTGATCAAGAATGGGGTAGAGCCCCAAAGGGCACTAAATGGCATACAATAAGTAGGAATGGCAGTGAGGAGACAGTGGCTGGGAAAACAGTGAATCGATTGGAGAAAGGAGAGAACAACTCATATGCATAATGGTCATAAAATGTTGTGAGGCAGGAGGACTCGCACGTGGACGAAGGAGAGAGATGGTAGTGTGATATTGTTATGATATGGATGAAGGAGGGACGCGACCATGAAGAGAGCTCCGAGTTCTCCTGATGGGTAGTTAGTATTGGCGATATCGGAGATGGAAGCAATATATCGATCCGAAATGATAATTACGAGTGACAATTGGAGATAAAGGGGAAAAGATGCACCAGGGAAAGACAAGGCCTGAGTCAAACAAAAAGGGATTAAAAGGGTGGGTGGTAGTATGGCCAGTCTGACTGAGCACATCGCAGTTTGTGTGATATCAAGAAATAATCAATAATTGTAAGCAGAGATGAGTCCTCTCGTTCTCGCTCATTCCAAATACACATTGGCATTGGAGACGATTTTATTTCCAAATATGGATGTCATTTCTCACCGGGAATGAAGCAGCAGCAGCAGCAGCAGCGTTGACTCTCCACCCGACCAGAAGCTTCTTCTTCCTACCTAATCCATTCATACGTATTCCCTGCCATATATTCCACTGATCACTTTTCTCTCCCATCACCATCACCACCACATCTACTTTTGACAAATTTCCCGATGGATATAATCTAGAGCTGTGCGCACGTGACACATTATCTCTTTGTGAGTTCTGTGACAGATCCTGAGCAGGACCAAAGACTCAGCCATGATTGACACCTTATTGATTTATCGATTAGACTCCATCAATACCTGCCTATAAGCTTAAGAAATATTCCTTCCTCACCTAACTAAATCTCCCATCTTTCTCTCCTCATTGGGCTAGGCTCCGCGGATCCCACTGCTGCCTACCCAACACCTACCTCTCCATACCTTTCTCTCACATCTGAATGCATGCACGCGAAAACATGACAGCCAAAGTTCACCTGAACATCAGGATTAACCTTCGTGTAACGGATTACCCTGTCCACTACACGCTGCAGTCACTGTGTGGACATTCATTCGGATACTAAATGCTACACACTCTTTGTTCACACTGATCCCTTGTCTGTAACGTGGTGTTCTTTCACTCTGCACCACCACCACATCAATGGAAAGCAGGGGACTTCTCTACTTTCGTTTGTGTGTGTGTGTGCTGTCCAAGCTTAAGCACTTGGTTTTTAGGGAGTGAGGAACATACTACTGCGTTAATATTCGACTACCTACCTCAGTCCCGAACTTTCTGAGTTAATGATGACTGATGAAAAAACCCATAGGAAAATCGTGCCACTACATTGTTTATCATTTATAAATCGATGTTAAATCAATGGACTAACTTTATTAGGGAAATAATAGAAGAGTGTAAAATTGGAATTGAACGAGGTTTATTCGATTTTCTCACTGCACTCCCCCTTCAAAACCTTTTTCGTTGAGTTTTTTTTACTTTCTGACTGCTTTCACGGATTCAATGAGGATGAAATCGTATTATGACATTAAATTTTTTTGTTTAAATTCCATTCACGTCTAAATGGGGAAAATATTAAACCGCCTTAATGCAATCGAGTTGTTGCAATTGAAATTTAAATGGCGTATAATATAGTTCGGCAGCAAATAAAGTAGTAAATGATTTTACATGGAATTTAAGTTTGTTGTGTACTAGTCGCGCGTACTTTCATAATGTGATGGATTAAGTAGTACTACGATATGTGACCTTAAATGTCATTCACGCACGAAACTCAGTGAGAGTTTATGTCCAATACGTACGTAGGGAATAACTAGATGTGTAACTTTATTACGTAGCATTACTTGGTGCACGTTGGACTCAAATAAATCCTCATTTTGGACCAGTTGGAGTGTATGCAGATGTAATCGGAGTTTTGCTGATATCGTGAGAGCCTGCCGTCCAAAGAATTAACAGGAGGGCTTCGAATCAAAATGTATAAAGTCACGTCGCCTTTCAAAGCTTTTCTTGCTTTAAAGGGTCCAATGAGTCAATGGATTAACCCCTCCCCATTGTAAAATTTTGTTATGACTTTTTGGGTTTAAATGGATTTCTTCGGTGTGGATTGCAACGATAGGAAATCTATATGCAAGTTTAATTTCCAGAGAAAGTTGGATGGATGACCACCCGTTCCTTCCTTCTGGCTCAACTGAATATATGCGATGCCTGGAGCTAGTTAAGTTGTGAACCCGGTAGCTTACTTAGAGAAACCTGTTCATGATCGATCGATAGCTTATCAGAAATCACAGTCAGCTTACCCAGGCTCCCCTTGATTGACAGGTATTAACCTTAATGCTGATTTTGCGTGTTCTCTCTAGGTAATTAAAGAGTTTGGCACAGTAGTCAGAATTTGAACTGAGAGATATTGGTAGACGAAAGGGTCGTGGCTGTGGATGGACCTCTTATGATCAGACTATGTAGACTTACAAATCGATCTTCACATGATTCATATTAATTATTCAGCTTCGAGCTTTACTTGGTTGCATGGGAGTTATTTCCTTTATCACATACATTTATGTATATTCACAAAATGAACAACTGCACAATATCTTTGGCTCTCGCAGGAAGCAGCTCGCCCACAGAACAAAGATGAATAGAATTATTGCATATATAAAGATTCCCTACCTTGTTAGAGTAGAATACACGGAGTACACTGATAATGGGCTCCTAGGCAGAGGTAACCAATGATTTTACGATAGTCGCCGTGAATTCAATCAATTTCTATGGACAACCGGACTATTATGAAGCGGAAGCAGAGCAACGTGAGAGCAAGCCGCTTTCTTGTGCACTGGTGTATATTACACTGATCTTTCATTTGGCCCAATAAAAAATAATTGGAGGAAAATAAAATATTTTGGCAAATAGCCCAATCCAATAGATCGGCCGCTCTGTGTAGACACAGATAAATGGATGGCAGATGAACTCTTTACTTTTATACACTTTCAATTGGCAATTTCGACTTTCCAATTCAATACGATCTATGAGAGATGATGCGTATTTTGAGATCTCTTTAGTCTCTGTCATCCCACTTTCTTTCCCATGTGTTTTCAACAAACCGACGACTTCACATTTCCAAATGTATTTTTTCATATCACATCTGAATCTCACTCAGCTTAGGTGGATGTGACTAATTCGCCTAGTTTATGTGCCTCCCATGTTGATATAAATGGAATCGTACATTTATGCTTATCAATGACATTGATTTTTACTATTCCACAAGTTACTTCCCATTCTCAGATGTCTTTTATTTATTGCTCCCATTAGCCACTCAAATTGATGACTCACTGTACCCACACTAATTGTAATAAATAAATAATATCCTAATTTATTCTAGTTTTGTTTTCTTTGGAGAATTATCAACAATGCTTCTTCTAAGATAATTATAAAACAAGTGCGACGTACTACACTGGTGTTAATCTCAAAGCTCCTCGTATCCTGTCTTGTAGACAAGATGAAGAATATAAAAAGTTGTGTATTGAATTTCTTCACACACATGCATTCTTGACTGAGTCACATGAAATCAAAATCTTATATCCTCTAATCCCGAGAATGTCTGTAAAGCATTTACTGCTGTCAAAATCGGGAACAAACTACAATAAATATTTTAAATTAGACGTATTTATCTGCAACATAAAGAGAATATACTAGTGTGGTGTGCAGATGAATGACGACCCATTAAAATGAATTTAGCATGACTTTTACTCGATACCGTGGTTTGCACATATGCACACATTGAATGAGAGTAAAATGTTGCAATGAAATTCGTTATTTTTACACTGTTTGATGTGATCCCTTCTGTAAAAAATCGGATTACGGTTGGTCTGAACCTTGTTATGGTTGTGGGTAATAAGGGTATTGGTTTCATCTTATATTGAGTGTAAGAAGTTGACGTGATGCCGGCATGGTTGATTTCACTATTTTTGGCAGAGCGAGAGTGTACACGAGGATTTGGAAGTACATTTGTAACTCTAGCGCAGTCAAAATACATCCACTTGTAAAAGAACTGTCGTTACATGAACTTTTCATCGTCAAATGAGCCTTTAACAAGTATTAAGTTGACAGGAAAGAGTCGGGGTGAACACGGCTTTCACGCACTTATCGTGGAAAGCTCACCGCATACGATGAATGTGGGTAATCGAGACTCAAGATGTGAGAATGTTTTTTGGTGAAGAAAACCAACTTGACTCTTCGGCAGACAGAAATAAAAATACATCTCTCCTATCTATCCATAATTATAATCTGATTCAGCGTACAAATTTCTTAGTCATGGCATGACAGTTATTGCGCCAAATGGCACTAATTAATTCCAATGATACATTCGTGTGTCTATTGATAGATTTAAAATTCCGATGGGATAAGTTGTGAGCTTACATGTAGGAATGTGGCCCCGGAACACAGTTGTGGAGCATTCGGGCTCCCTATCTATTGCTTACTAGTAAGAGGTGCTCGAAAGCTACGTTAAAAAAGCACCCATGTAACACGAGTATTCGAGGATGAAAGAAGGTCTGTTCACCAGCGGTGTGTGGAATCATGGTAATTTGATGTTGGCATATTTACATCTCCTCGTTTCAGTTTGGATTTGGATAGAAAGAAACAATGTTCTTGTTCTCGAACTCACTCGCTCTGTAAACTATAACTTTGTTTGAACCTCTTACATCTTATCTCGAGGAATCGACAAAGACATAAAAATGAACCATTTATATTGTGTAATAAAAATAATACATTCTTATGAAGTTCCTCTGGTGATTGGGACTCCATTTGGGTTACGCTGACTCAAAAAGTATTGAGCGTATGAACCGAATTGCTTGAGACTAATCGATCTTGAGCTTAGATCATGTTCCCTTTGCGTCATAAGATTGAATAGTTATTTAAGGCTTCTTTTGCGCCACTTGATTTCACACGTACAATGTATTTCTTGTCTCACTTTTTGTTTGACCCTAGAGCGCATTCCTAATCGTGTTTCATTCGATATGTCAAGTCGTTGCATAAACTTGCAGCTACAAGTGCTCATATTATTTGCTCTAAATACGATTTAGCGTAGATAATATGCCATTATCTACGTCTATGAGGATCATGAGAACTGTCTTATTCTTCGTAAATGAAATCTTATTGGCTAAGCACTTACATTTATGGGAGGTAATTAATAGAGTGTAATATTATTCGATTCCGTCCAGACGAAAACAAAGTTGCAAAAGCGATAACAATTCAGACAACATTAAGTACAACTTGCAAGATCCGAGATTATCTCAATGTGCACACAGATTCAATCATCAATTATGCATTCTCTTAACTTCTCTTATTCTTGGGTGCTAAACTGCCTCACACATATTCATTTGTTTAAAAATGAGTACCAGTAATTATAATTTAATTTGCAGTGTTATAAAAGTCATTGGGAGTGTCGCATTTCATCTCCAGCCATCGATACTAAGCGAGAATGGAAAGTAAAATGACCCCTTTAAATGTACGACGCGAATACGATACGGACAAAGTGTAGGAATCACAACTGCTGTATATTACTTGTGTGCAGAGAACTATTATTTCCGTGGAAGTCTTAGGCGAATAAATAATATTGCATTTCTCATATCAATCCGAGAGACAGCTGAGAATTAAGCAGGACAGAGTATGTATAAGTCCAAGTAGAAATCGTGAGGTATACGATACAATTAACAAAATAATGGCTTCACATTTACATCCTACAACGTTCTGGAAGGAGTGAAGTTAGAAATAATAACATGTAGGGTCATATAAGACAGAGATCTATCGATTATTTGTAAACATGCACGAAACAAATTTATCGATTCGAATGCTAAATCAGGAGTGATTATGTGATTTACTTAGTAGTTTCTCTCGGTCTCAATTCACTACCACTGGGTGAACTCAGATTAAACTCTCGTCACCAAATCAACGTCCACACTGCCTTTGAACAACCACGAGAAACCATTTTATACAGAATGCATGTGATTTAATGCCTTTTCTCTAGCATTAAAACCGTATGTTACTTTTCATTCCCCTTCCATTTGGGGGTCAGATTGCCACAGCTCTTAGCGAATAATTCATTACACCTTGATCTTTGGACACTTAAAATGTCGTCTTGTATTACTGTATCTCTTTCGTCTCGTCTTATTTGGTTTCTAGGGACAAACCCTACTGAAAACTTAACGGGAAAATAGTCTTGAGAATTCCAGCGACCATTGGACTGCAGAGTCAGGAGTGCAGAGGTCTTTCCTAGGTAAGAAACCGCAAGGCAGTTTTAGTGTGTTGGAGTGCAAGCCGAGAACTTTTCTCCACGCTGAGTAAAGTAGGAGACTTTATATATTGCTTTCTAACATGTGAAAACGTTAGAGAGTTCGTACCACCAGCGATTCATGAATTTGTACAAGGGTTACACACAGATTTGATGTAATGAACGACGAAGCCTCTGAAAGACGATAATAGAAATAGGCTCATAGAAATCACAGTGGAGCAACGAGAAAAGTAATACACATTCATTAGCTCTTTCAAAGATTTTGAATGATATAAATGATGGAATTCTAGAGACAATCAACAATATTAATTCTTGTGTCAAAGCGTTTCAAAACAAATCCTCGACTGGGAGTGTGAAATCTCCAATGAATGAATTCCGTCAAATGATAAGTTTTACAAGTGGGGTACAATAACAACCAGTTGAAAGAGACCACGGCTTTTCCTCAAGAATGAGTCCCTGTTCTTATTAGTGCTATAGATGTAAAATTCATTCTCCTTTCTCCTCTTCGTGAGTGGAGGTTCCTATTTTTATTACAACTCCTGTGGGAAACTACCCGATTAAAGTTTGCATAGAAACAAGATAGAAAATTAAAGGCAGAGTTTTTGGCCTTCTATCAAGAAACGATAGCTCATTGGGGATTTCGAGGCCTTTCCAATTTATGAACGATGAAGAAAGCACTGAACGAACTTCAAAATAACAGTTTCTTTCCGTAATGTAAGTCTTTCTCATCAATGTACACACTCAACCCTCTCGTTATGTATTCTACCGTCATATATTATACAGAATTGTGAAGCCTTAAAAATCCTCAAATCTTAATCCTCCAGGAAATAAATTCATTACAATACCAACTACCCTCTCGTGCTTCGCCTACCCAATTAGATCCATGTGAATATATCTGTTACGTTGCTTTAAACAGCTAACTCATCTGTGAGAAATAATATTATGCTCCTTTTCAGCTCGTTTATGAAACTCTAAAGCGCCCTTTAACCTAAACATACGTCATTCGTCACATAATCACATGTTGAATGGCAAACTTTTTGATCACAGAAAATGGTAAATCGCAAAAACAAAACTTCGGAAACTTTATTTTTAGCAATTAAAATGCAAGCAAGAAAATCAAGATGCTCGAAAAGTGAAGTAATGCAGTTCCATGACTGCCATCATAAAACTAAAAGTAAATAAGTAGGCTCAAATTAGTAAAGTAACGTATTAAAACTTCCTGAAAGAAAAATGTCTTCAGACATCGCAGTATCTTCGTAATCAGTGCAAGCATGCTTTGATTTTTCATTCAGTGTAATCTCGTTCTGATTTAGAATCAGAGATTTTTTAATTAGTGTTTGCTAATTTATGTAAATACGTGAGTAAAAGACTAATGAATTAGCTCTCGTTTTAGGGCAGATACTTTTCTCGCTTTGTAAAAAAGAGGTTTATTTAACGAATTAAAAATATTTCCAGTTCTCCTAACTGTTAATTCTCACAGGAGAATCACATGCAAGAAAGTTACACGGCCTCAGTTGAGCAAATAGTATGCCTACTCACTCAGTGAAAATGAGTAGACATAAAGAGAATACCGACACAATATTCAAAAATTGCATGAGATCTAGAAACTGAAAGTTTGGTACTTAATGCTGAACAAATATTGAAAGTTCATATGGGTTTAGTCCGTCAGCTTCTTGAACGAAGTTGATGTTGTCATTTAATATGGAACATAGCCTTATGCTTTCAATAATTTAGAGATTATTTGATGTAACATTTAAGATTTTGGGACGAACAGGATAAAAATGCTTCAGTTTTGCCAAAAATTACATTGCAATATGTCCCGTCTCCCACGGAAAGCGAATTATCTTACAATTAGTACGGTAGCTCTACTTGGCAGTAAATACACAACCAAATAAAATTAGTTTTTCATTTTGTAAATGACATTTCACGATGTGGGTTATAATTAATTTTACAATTAAATTAATACGAATTAAAACGTGAACACATCAAGATTTCTGTCTCGTTCGAGTAGATAATTAAATTGCAACTGGTGTAAACGTAACAGGTTGTGTTGTACGGTACGAATTTGTGTTCATGCTTCCAAATGAAAATGAACATGAATTTCTTATACGACGTAACCAAACTGACTCTCAGTGTTGGAGCTTAACTTGCTTAAAACTGCAATATTCCATGGGTAGAATCTTTGTGTCGCCAGAAGTCAACGACGGATGACGAATGGAATAATCATGCGATATAAATGTTATCATTGTCGTAGACAGTTATGATAGTTTTGTGGATGATCAATGAAGTCTCGCATAATTCTGGTGTTGCATGGGAAACAACTTTATACAGGGAAAAGTTGAACGAGAAGCGGAAGCTCGCCCGTTGAGACACCGAAGAAAGTCAAAGTATGAAGTAAAAGCAAGGAAGCAGTGTAACGAGCATTTGTGCCTTATAGAATCCTGAGCTGGACTTACCCGTGAGTGAGGGAATGTATGCGTTGTCCTGTGTAGAAGAGATGAGACTGGTAAAAGAGCGTCTGAGGTAAAGCTCAGATGCTACGTACTTGTGGAAGAATGTAGAGAAAGCTCGTGTTCTTTTGTTTCTGTATGCGAAATGTAAGGTGCACTGCACTGCTACACTTCTCATTAAAGTTAAACACGTACAGCTATTTGTTAAAAAGATGGTAGGGGTCTTCAGCACTCCCTAATTGTCAAATTTTTAAGCTCAGCTTTCACAATGAACAAAGATGTGTGAAGTAATATAATGAAGTCTCACATTCAATAAAGCTTCTCTCTCTCCTCAGCGAGAAAGGTAAAGTGTACTAGGTAACGTCCCTGGACGAAGTGAAAGGATTAATCAGTGAAATCTAAATCAGTATGGAGCTAAATGATTCGGTGTCGGTGGTTTCTACTGGTGGCTAGTAGACTTGTTACTGAAACACCTTGTCAACCCTCTCCTTTCATATATATGCCTAATATTATAGTTTCATTTCACGAGCTCAACTGTGGACTCCACGCTGGATTAGCCACTGTTTCCCTCACACATGCAAGGAACATTATAATGCATGTCTACTACAATATTTTTACCATTCATAATCTCCCATCTAGACTTATTCACACATTCTATTCTTATGCACTAATACTAATCTACTATTGGCACTAATATTGCTTTTCCCAGCTTATCCACTCCTTTTGTCTTAACCTCTGCCAATGTCCAATGTCCACCCCCTTCTACTCTTCTCAAAAATTATAATCCCAACTACACTGACTGGCTCTTTCATTTCATAAGTGTCAGATTTCAGATTACTTGCAACGCTCATACATTGTTCTTCCCAACTATATATTTAATACATACACTTTTCATGGAACCAATAAATTCCCTTTCACTCTCTCAGAGAAAAGTACATCTCTGTCTGTGCTATGTGTGTACAACCAGTAGTAGTGCAACCAGTACAACTGCATAATGTATAACATTTTCTTCCCTTGCGATATCCGCATTACGTTGTACTAAATTACTAAATCAGCTATTCCACATCATCATGAAGTGTAACCTTTGACCGTATTACACCGCCTGTTTTTACATTACTACCGGGCACCGGGTCACCCCAACTTCCAACATGTTAATTCGTTTAACACTCACCGATAATCAGTAACAAATCAGAATCTACCAAATCGATTATTTCTAGCGAGTTATAAGAAAGAGAAAGAAATTTCAATGCAACAGGAACTTCAGGACAATCCTGGAACTTGGTATTCATTGCCATGCATGTTAAATGTGGACTGGGACAAGTGAGACTTGAGGCAGAGTGAGCGTCAGTGAACGTGAGACAAGAGATCTCTTCACCCCGGCTGACGTGCTCAATGTTCCCACCACTCAAAAACCCGCCAGTTTTGAATCGAGTGTATTCTCGCATTGGCTCTGTTTAACAGCAACACATTTTTTATCCCACTTGACACACTTCGTGTTTAATGAAAACAATTAACCGGTCTTCGAAATTCAGTAATTAATATCAGTCGTGTTTGCAGTTGGACTGAAGTGATAAGAGCACAGCTCTCATCTAATCATCGTCATCTTTGTGTGAAGAGGTAAGTGGAGGAAGATGTGGACATGAATTTAATCAGTTGAACTTTTGTTTTCGCCGGGTGTCACGTTTCATCTTCTCAGTGTTAGAAGCTTTAACTCAGCCTTTCTTTTAATTTTTAGGGAAGTGAGTAAGAAGTGGTATCGAGATCGTGACCAGAGACTTCACAATGTCAGGTGAAAGTGACTTGCTTGCTGCTCAGGAAGTTGCGTCTTTAAAGAACTTCGTCGACATCGAAGGCAGAAGTTATGATTCGTCAGGTGGATGCTCTCTTATGGATTGTGTTAACGAGCGGTTCTACACGTACAACCACAAGCATAACTCTATATGCATTGGAATTATTAGAGACCTGGGATCGTCCCAAACTAATGAGGATTTTAGTGTTCACGAGGTATGTATGATTTTTGTTTATTTACTATTGCATCTATATAGTATGTTTCAAAATTCGATTTCGATGGTTATCTGAGTCAATCTTAGATTGAGTGATGTTAGAAATTAATAATTGTAAGCATGACTTGAGTGATCAAAGTTGGGTTTGCCTTTTTATCTCATCTTATATTAAACATCACAGACTGGCCATTTTCCGTTCACAGGTTTTCAGTGCATGGATAAATACCTTGAATTGGTGATTTAAAATCTTGAACTAGATATGGCCTACAAGAAGGAGTTAACCACCAGTTATTGAATTGATTGTGAAGACCAAGGGAGAAAGTTTCAGCTTTCCCCAGTTAATGTAGAATGATGTCTCGTATTGCCTCCTGCATTTTTTAGAATTAGAGTATTCGATTTAGAATGGGAAAGCATTAGATGCGGAGAGAAGGGTGGAAAGGAACAGAGGAAAAAGTCCATCAATTCAAGTTGAAGACGCTAATGGGTGGCAGGAAGCATTTTACAAGTAATGACTCAAATAGTATGTATCAGTATTTTGAATACACACCAATCACAAACAGTCCCATCATCATCATCATTTGGCCGTCTGTTCTGCTTGAGAAAAAGGTGCATGTAGTGAATGACGTGAAGGGTAGTGTAGTGCGGGTTGTGTGAGAGAGAGAAAAGCTTCTTTCTAGTGAAGAAAAAGAAATTCAAGTAGCGAGATTGTTCTGTTTTATGGGAGAGATCTACTTGTCGTGAAAGTTTAAAGATTTTTTGTCCTCGTCTCCTCTCTACATCGATGATCATAAGTAGGAGGCATAAGTAATCTATGTGACCATTATTTTATACAGACGATCTGAGACTTCAGTCCTGGTTTGGTAGAAAGCATGCTGGCACTAGACTTACTCGACTATCTCTCTTACTTTCCCTCGAAGCTGTTTACCAAGACTACGTGAAAAGATGTATGCTGCAATTCAATACAATGATACTTTTTCGCTTCTGTAATTCCTTATGTTCAATGGTAGTGTTGGAAATGGGATGTAGTGCACAAGGAGTAACAGACATTTACAGGCCTCTATACTTGCTTATTTTGTCGATTACTCATGGCTTATTTAAGCCCACGACGATGTCTGGTTATTTCTTGTTTTTTCATTGTGCATTCCCTTCTCACGGTTAAATGCACTTCATTTGACTCGACTTCCTTAATGTGTGCTTGTAAATGCGTAAAAGTAAATAGCGCTTATGCATCGAATGGTTCAAATTGGTATGTATATGGTTAAAGTTATTTTCAATTCGTGTTTTACGCACAAAAATCGGGACTAAACGAGTAGGGATGTAGTGGTGTATTTACTTGCAACTGAATTCGGGTTGAACAATATTCTGAATTTTTACCAGTTTAATAAGAATAAAGTAATCTTGGCATCTTGGGTTGGGAACTCAAAAATGTACAAGCATAAGAAGTTACGTCATGTTTTCTTTGTGAAGTGTGTAATGTTATTTAAAGAATTTGAGGTTTAAAAACAATTATTAGAAAACACGATGCAGGAATAGCAGGAAGAAGAAAGTAATTTACGCCACAGTAGAAGCTATTAGGGTTTGTAATCCAAGTCAACATAATTTTTAAAACTCACTCTTGCGCGGATAAGAGACAGCAGACAAGTGACTCATTATTTTATAGAAATATGAGAGTATACATAATTACTATGGCTAGGGAGATGAATCCTTTGATTAAAATGAGATTGGAGAAGAGCTGGGAACAACTCGTTTGGGTTCATCCATTGTCCCTTTGTTTTTTGTCCTTACTTATATGTTATTTTACTATTTTAAGTAAAAAAAGACCTGAAGAACATCTCGTTATTTCTTTTCTTGTCGCATCACACAATAAAAAAATGAGAGGTTGTTGTCTGACAAAATCGAAGTGTCTTCTTGTTTCAGTGATGTCATTATTTTATTGTCATCGCATCTCTGGATGCCGTTCAAGGGAGACAAAAAATAAAATTTCTGATGGCCACAGGCAGGTTTTGAATTTTCATTGAAGTATGAAAATTACTCAGGAGGTCGAATGAAAGCGTTGATTCTTGTTTTGTGAAGTATTGAGACACTTTCTCCGGTTGACTGGGTAGAACGTACTCAAGTCAGTGGGTTCAAGTTGTGAGGAGATCATGCACTAGTAATAAATTGTTGTCATCCCTGATCCTCAACTGCATACCGTCAAGACTTGAGAAGGAGGAGGAAAGAAGAATTATTCTTTCTGACTTTCCATCTAGGAAATTGGCCATCAGTCGGAAGGAAGGATTTAAAAGCGAAATGCCTTTTCCAATGGTACATGAAATTAGAGGGATGTTAAAACCAGTTGGTTTGGTGACTTTTCATATTTCATGACGTTACGTACTTATCATATTGATCAAATTTATTTCTTGTCTCGAAAAATATGAATAAAAAAGAGCATTATGTACCCTATTACTTGAATCCACTCTGCCTTCTCTCTGTAGAGGATTATGATCGCACGGGAGAAAGTGAAAAGCGGATGAAAGAGTCAGTGTGGAGTCTCAGTCAGAGCTCAGAATTCGATGTACACCCATAACGGCACACAACGTGCCTAACACAAAGATGTTCGTAATGGGGAACAACTCTGTTTCATGTGTGTAATCATAATCATATTCAGATAGAAGGGGAGCACAGAAAATAAAAAGCTCATTTTCTTATAAAACTGAGTTAAATTTCATGTTTGAATCATCATAAGTCTGTCGGAGGTGTATTGAGCTGTCTAAACTTCCTTGACTCCTTGCGAAAGGTGGAGTGATGACACAAATGTCTTCACAGGCAATACTCAGACAGTATTTATTGACGGATGAAGGATCAGCCTAAGCTTCTTACAATATATACAGTTTTAATCTTGGCGAATGTATCAATCCCTGTGGTAGGAATCTACAGTTGTTTTTAAATTGGGCATACTAGCGAGTAGGAGACTTCGAATAGCGTAATAATATGATTTATTGAAGTTAAAATATGGCATAAGATGACTATTATATATTCGGAAAGCATAAAGTAGATTTAGGATGAGTTCCACCGGTGAAAGCAGAAAGTACTTGGGCTAGGGAGTGCATGATGGGGTTCGCGTTTGAAACAGGTTTGGTATCTATAATGCAACAGACCGGTTGGGATCAAAATGGACTAGCGGAGTCTGTGATAGGGAGTCTTACGCCTGTTGTTAGTGCAAGGGGTTATGCAGTTCGCAAGTTGGGATTGTTTTCCTTGTATTTTTGGTAGATTGTTGTGAAACGAGGGGTGAGTGGCATGTTTGTTAAATACGATAGATGTATTGAGAGAATATAGAAAAATAGGAGAGAAGAGGCTTTGAAATCTCATGTGGGTTCATATTTGTCAGTTTATTTATTTTCCTGGGAATATGATAGTAGAGTTAGATAAGAAAGCCTCTTTGCAACGGGCAGGGAGGAAATTATGGAGTAAACAAAATACCTATAGATAAAGAAAGGGAAAGCAAGCACTTCACGTGCCCTTCATTGCTTGCCAGTGAGAGTTTGTGTTGAAAAATCGGAGTCCATTTTTCCTGTTCCCTTCTTGACTGGGTTGACTCTCTAGTGATTCTATTCTCGTTTCTTTTGCAATTTCAAAGTCAGTGAAAAATCGTCAATTTGGGAAGGAAAATAAAATAAAAGAGAATTACTCCTTGGACCAAAACAGATAGAAAGTAAACTTTTAAGAAGCGATACTCAACTTCCTGACGGTTTGAAAAATGCCCGATTCCTTATGGGCACTCTATACATTTTTATTCATAAGTCCAAGTCGTATCGCTCCTTCTCCCCTACACTTTCCACACTATCAACTTCAGTTCTGTTCATTGTCATTCTACTTAACACTATAATTCTAATGCTGAAAGTTAACTTCTACCTACCAGCTTGCTTCGTACATTTATCACGTAAACTCTATTATCAATATAAATTGCTTGCTCGTAATTCAAGCATGTTATTAAGAGATGAAACCTGGAAGCAAGATACCTACACTCGGCACTCTTGCATTTGATTTAGACTCAGCCAAGGAAGAATCAAGACTTGTTTTCCCGAAATAAGGGCGATTAATAAACTGACGAAATATGAGCCACTGTAACGACCAGCATTAGTATCTCTCGAGTTGTTGTGGCTTGTGAATTAAGAAAGGAACCTTTTCTATGCTTTTTGATATTATTAGGCCAAGTAGAGTTTCTTTTCTAGAAGGGAAAAAGAAAAGGGAATCCGTAGTTAAAAATGATCCTGGGTTTATCGTAAATCCTGTGGATTTTCGATACATTTAGACTCTGTGTTACCGTATGAGGAATCATCTAGAAAGGAGCTGTCTGTCTTTATGTGCGTTTCGTAATGTGGTTTTCAGCTTTGTTTTTATTCTTCTTCTCTATTTTTGTATCCATGTGGTAAAGTGCGTAGAAGACTGTCAACCGTATAGCCTCCGACTCCTGTGTCTGTTTCTGTCGATGAGATCTTACTGTAAGATGCGGCTGAGTAATAGATCTTTCGTAAACAACTTCTGCTCTTCTGAACTTGGCTAACAAGAACACGAAGTAGTCAGCAGAAGACGCTATTATGTACCGTCGGTATGTGTGCCCAATGAAGATACAATCTTTCAATTTTTCTCCACAGCCTACAGCGACAGCAGTAGCACTAAGTAATTTTTGAGATCCATTAATGGACCATTCGGTATTAGTTGTGCGTAATGTACCCACAGAGCTTGTGGTAGCATGGCCGTTGAGATTTACGATAAGAAACTGTACGGAAACATCTTTGTTGTAAGAGTTATGTTGTAAGTACGAGCTAATAGAGAGAAAGAGAAGCACACTTTCTCTAATTCTTCGCGCGATTCCAATAAGATCGTTTGGGTTCGTAGATAAAAGTGAATACAAATCCTGCTTTCTTCTCATTCTAGAGAAATTGAATAAATGGGCGTGTATGGTGCTTTCAAATGTAATGGATCTTGTAGTAACAAGAGATTTACATGGAAGCATTAAATTCATTGGAATGAAAAAAGCACAACAGAGTTATTCAAAAGAGAAAACTTCGTCGTATCTCGAAGAGCTGGAGGGACTAGTTAAGAATCCGATGTGTATTCATTCATTTGGTTTTTTGGCAATAAATTTTGTTTTGTGTAGTAGAAAAGGAATGAAAAGAAGTCTGAGCATAGATAATGGCTGATGAGGATAAGTCAATTGGCTGGAAGAGCTTTTGTTCGTTTGTAGCTGATCGTGGTGGTGCATCTTTGCTCAGATGATACTAGTGGAAAGAGTTGAGAACGATGAGATGAATAAGGAAGTGAAATAAGGATGAATCTTCGTGGTGCGAGCATTAGGATTGAGAGAGGCTGTACTCATGTACAGTGTATCTCAACTTCGTGTGCAGCATAACGGGAGCCGTTCATTCTACAAGAGAGACTGGAATGGATGATCATAGCAGCAGTACATGACGGGAGAGGGACGCGAAGCGATAAAAATGCAAAAGAGAAAAAGGACAAATGTTTGAAAGATATAGGTAGGATAAGAGTCGTAAAATCAAACAAGGAAAATTTTTTGGCATTCTTTAGCAGCAGATATAAATGGAAGAAATTTTATCCGCTTCGTATTATTATTATATATCCTCTCGATGGAATGTGAGCAATAGAGTGAATTTTAAGATTTCCAGATCTGTCCTTTCGTGAATGTTGATGATCTTCTAGAATAGAAGTGTCTAGCAGCAAGCAACAAAATATTTCATGGAAAGTGAGAGCAAAAGTGATACTCCGAAAAGAATGAAAGTATAAAATGCTATTTGTCTGCCTCGCTCTCTTAGACTATTGATATGAAAGTAGATAGATCGTGCCAGGATGAAACAAGTGACACTTTCTCCGTTTTCGTGCTGTAGTGTAGTTTGGAATGTACACGAACCAGAACTCCCTCTCATTGCTGTCTACTAAATTTGACGGGCCTGATTTCTGACCCTGAAATTATTTTTCTTTTGCAACATTACTGCATAGTTCAATACAATTATTTGAAAACGTGCAATTATTCTTGAGACTGAGCAATAAAATCTAAATAAAACTACGAACTTGTAGTGCCTTGTAGTTATCTAGCTCCTTGTCTAATTCTACTGCTGCATTAATGAGTTCCTCTCTCCCATAAGGTTAATTTTTTGAATTTAATTAAATTTTGCAATGGGCTTGCTTAGGAATTACTTGGAATTCGGGAGCACATAGCATCACTCCGGGTGTTTGTAATTAGTGGATGCTCTCGTAATTTATATTGAGTTTCAGATTGAAGGCATGAGCGAGGGTTCAGACGAACCGTTCTGTAAGTGTTAGAAAACAATGCAGTGTAGCATATAAAATCTAACAGTGTGTATCCAGAAATTTTCGCGTTGTAGATTAACCTCATGTGCTATGGATAATTTTAATTTATCTGAGTTTGTCGCACTATCCACAACTCGGGAGAGTTTGTTGGTGACGATGAGTTAAGTTGTCAGTATTAGAAAGCAACAGGACTCATTTTGATTCGAGTGAAAGTACGTTAAAAGGGGTAACGTGCTCGGAAACAGGTTGGTCGTTTGTGGTTAGAGAAAGAATCATGAAAAAAGGGTATGATTGTGTAGGCGATTTTTATTGTTTATTTTATAGGATTTTTCTATTTGCCGAATCGTTACGGGGATCTGTATGTTTAATAGAAGGGTAATAAGGAGGCTTGAGGAAAATAAGCAAATATTGGATCAAGTGGATTGGTGGTAGTGGTAGTTGTAGCTTAAGGAGTGACAGGCAGACAGGAGTTGTAAGTTGTAGCGCTCCTTTGTGAGTTGAGCAAGATAGGAATACGAAATTGGTTTAAGATTGTCTTGGATTCCGGTTGTCCTCCTAAGTAAACGAAGAGAACGGTTGAGTGGCCGAAGGAGATGACGATTTTTAGATGGGACTTTCCATCGATACAATGAATATTTAGATGTGGAAGTGAGGGGCTGGTTTGATGGCACCCTGGGGACAGTATGCAGCCAGCCGACTCTTCTCTGGATCCGATCCGAACCGACCGATTTGATCCTCCTCTACCCCCTGATGAGCTCTGAATGTATATCTGCCAAAGTTCTTAATTAAAGCTTTTCCAATTTCAACTTGTATCATCATGTGGAAGAATTCAGACTCATCTCATTCTTCAGTCACATATTATGCTTTAGTTGAGACGAAGATGAGGGGCCGACAAAGGATCCTCTCCTTCCTCTTGTTTCACTCTTTCTCTCAGAAATCAGAGGATCATCAGGGTGTTTGGAGTTTTACACCGAGAAATGCCCTCATAATATTTGATATTTTCACACCCTGTCCGTCGGCCTCCCTCACACACTCACATCATCCCTATTGATTCCCTACTACTTACCTTGGATCATGTACGTTGATCAAGTTTCTCTCATTCCAACAGTCTCCTCAGGGGATTGTCAATTCAACTCGTCCCTTTCTCTCTCCTCTCCTCAAAGCACCATTGGCTTTGTACCTCCTTGTTTTAATTTTAATGTACCTCATACATACCAAACATCCATTTCTTTTTATCTAACCCTGTCCCATTTTACTATTCACTCATTTCCTTCCTCCATGAAATCACTAATACCCGTCCAACATTTTACCCAACCCCTTTCTTCTTCCTGCCTCACTTAAACCACTCTGCATACAAACTTCCTTCTCATCTCTTCATCTCACATGGGACCTGACTTTTAGATATCTCCTCTGTCACTTTGTAATATCCGCAGATCAACGTGAAGAAATTTCCCGTACACACAATAATGCAAATCACTCTCTTATTTACTATTTACTACACCTTTCCTTTTCGTGTTCTGTGTATCAAGTCCCATCAACTTTCACCCTACACCGCTTTTCCTTCTTCCCGATTTCTGATACCAAGAACATTTATTTTTTACTCACTTCCTTCCTCCTCTCCGTTTGGATTTTGGAATGCGGAGCACATTCGACCAGAAAGTGAAAGCACATTTTTTATCACAATTCTTCCCACAGATTTTGCATCGCCTGGTGGGGTACGCCGTTGGTGTGTGCATATGTTTTATCATTGGTTTAAACATCCATTGATTGGTTTCCTGTCAATAATGGAAGGTGTTAGCACCCAACATGGGAATGAGGTTGTGTTTACAAAGGATGAGTAAAAGAACTTGCATATTGTCCTTACTCACGCGATCCAGTGATCCTTTTGTAACTCCAACTTGATTATAGCTTCGAAGATAGACCCCTTGTGGAGATTCAACAAAAGCTTGTTGATTGAAACGGTGAGAACTACTCTTGGTGCTCTCATTGTTGGTGACATTTGATTATGTTGATTGAGCTGCATCACGAGAGGTGTACTTGGTAAATCCGATTTAATTCTGACAGATGGTGACAACGATTCCTTAAAGCGAGAGAGAAGTTTCAAAAGAATTTGAGAGAAAGTTGACAGTCAACGTGTTTCGTTGATATTTATTCAGAGGTGCGGAGGACGAAGTGTATAATAGGACCCATAATGTGAATCGGTGAAGGATCAAATAATACATGGTATACTGTGAACACAGTAAAGTTGATCAGAGGACAAGATGAACCCGAAAGATCGAAAGTTTCAGGGAATAAGGAAGAAAGAAAGGGAGAGCTGGAGGACAAAATGTGTGAACAATAATGTGAAATGCGAGATTCAAAATTTGTCCATATATCTCAACGCAAATTAACTCCTGAGTACGAAGTCGTTGTGGCCATTGAATAATGTTCATTTATGCTCACATAAATTCTCCCTTATTAGCAAATTGCAAATGCCTTTAGGTTCCTTTTATATTTGGAACTCGCTTTGATGTTGCTGGCATTCTACTGTAAGATGGTTACGGGAATTTCAGTGCATGTTATTGTGTTTATGTGCATTATATAAGTTGAACAAGGAGAAGTTTGGTAGAGAAAAGAGAGGAACTTCATGCAAAGTACTCTCACTCTCTTGAGTTCCTTATTCTTCCATAAATATCCAGCACCCTTCTCTCACCATGTTTTACTCTGTAAATATGTCCTAACTTTACCAATAAGTCCCATTACAACCGTTCTCAAACACCGAGATCCGACAACAGAATGCATGATTTACATCCCTTCCTATAAGCCAAAGAGCTTCATTTTGGGTTGTTGGTCCCATCTCTGACGGTTCATTGGAATACCCGACTTTCCATTCTACAGTATAAATTTCAATTCTTGATTCGTCTATAAATTTCTCGACGCCCTTCTCCATTTCTCTCTCCCATGTTCTTCGTCTAAAGTTACGATCTCAGCTAAGAAATCGTATTCACCACGTGCAAGGACTCAGGACAAGGTGTCGAATACCACACTTTCGTAAAACAGTGGGAGCAAGCCACTTCATCGCCCTACTGTATTGCTTTCTTGACTTAATGAACCGGCTTTCTCTCCGTTATAATGACATGCCTTGTTTGTCCCAAGTGCTTGCTCGCACTTCTTACAACTAATCTACAATTGATGTGAAAATTCTCTTCCTCCACCAGCATCTCATGTAGAAATTTAATGATTGGTAGTGTTACACATTTACTCCACGAACTCTGTACACAAGTTCTACGTGCCAGGTATCTCATGCAACTTCTGTACCCAGTACGTTTGTATGTACACCATGAAGTTGGGGACACCAGCATTAAATTAATCTCCTCCAATGACCGTAACATGACGTGTAGCTGACATTATGTCAATGCAAACACAACCTATTTGGAGCAAATATTTATGGCTTTGAAACTGAGGGCTCGCAGGACAAAGTAGTCTGTCGTGTGCAGTTGTATTGGGTTTGATTCGTTGAATATAAATAGAATGATAAATGGGTGTGTTATACAGGATGTATTTTGTCCACGAGTCAGTGAAGTTATTTCAAGAATGAGCCATTAGATTAGGAAGATTTAGCTGAGTTCCGCTGATGATCCGTTGTGGTAGGAATGGGGCCACATAATGTGATGTGCATTGAGCCTTTTGATGTTGAAAAATGTGAATAAGACGCTGCCTATATACACCGTGTGTTGCTGCTGATGGCTCGAGGATTAATAGAAAAGAAAGGAAACTCATGCAATTTTTTACACTTAATGAAAAGCTATTAGATCGACTCTTTCCTCAACCAAAAGAATCGTAATCGTGGTTATAGAAGTACTTTGGCTTTACCCTTCTCCTGTTCCACTTCTACTAAGCTCGTTGTATTTTCTCCTTTCATATTCATTTTTAGTAATAAATGCATTTCCACATTTTTCTCTTTCCCCTTTCTCCGAAATATCCCTTCCATCTACGAGGATTGTATAATCATATGCGAAATGAAAAATAATCATAAATCGCTCTTCCACTCGTCTAATTTAAAGACCCTCGGTTTCCATTTCTTCAACAATGTTTTTATCGATTATGTGATATTTTCTCCATTTATTCTTCAATAGTGAAACAAGTTGCAACTTTTCTTCAGCTCCGTTGGGGCTGTTGTTGATGGCACAGTATCTTTTCTCATTCAATATGCTAATTATCCAATACATTCTTCTTACTCTTTCTCTCATAACGTCATAACTCTCTACCTTCACTGGTAATGCTCAAGTAGCTCTAGAAAATAGAGCCAAATGATTATTTTACTAAAAATTTATTCATTTATTTATCCCTCCTCTGAGAGATTCTCTATAGAAAATTAAATCCTTTTGCTCGTGCCTGAAAGGAGCTCTTCAGAAACTTTCCGATACTTTCTCACTTTTCCTTCTCAATCTCTTTGATGGTGTATACTCTTTCAGCTTGTTGTCTTTGTGCCTGATTATCCTTTTCTACATACATCTGCATTTTAGTTGAGAGACCACTTATCTCCTCTCTCGTTGTTCGAAATGCATATTACTTAATGTGATTGTGGTAGGAACTTCTTAATTCATCGGCGGAACTTGTGCATTCTGTAGTCATCGGACAAAGAAATCTCAGCAGTAGAACGAGTTTGATGTTTTAGTTATGTTGTAATTTGTAATTGTATTGTTTTTAGGAACTTCCTCTTACCAACCACATAACGTGCTTTATTAAAAGATTAATTTTGCATCCGCTGTCACCAGAGGACTGCATTATTTGGGGGGAGAAAGCAGCCTTAATACTCAGGTTTGGATACTCAGCTACCAACAAACTGCAGCTTACGAGGTATTAATGCAATAAATATGAACAGTGGAAATGAACGCTACATGAAAACACACGAGATACATTATTTTTAATACCAGGGAGAAAATTCTTGCTGAATCATTGTATCGCGACAACCCAAGTCTGAAAATAATTCAATGCAAATGGGTTCCTGCAGTTGCTGAGAAAACCATCCTTATTTTAAACTCTGACTCATTTCTTCGGTAATAAAGAAAAACACAAATATTTATTTTTTCACACATTGCTGTTTACTGGCAATGATTATGATTTGTATCTTTATTAGAGTTTACAATGCTGAAACTGGCGAGGCTATTGGAGTCTTCAATTTTGGTCCTCCAGAATGTATTCCTTTAATGACCAAATACTCACCTGATGTTGATCCGGAAACACCAGTTGACTTTGACTTTGGCCCATATGTAACCAATTCAAAATTGTGGACTGTATTCGTCTTGAAAATCAGTGGTGTTGTCAGTTGCGCAATGCTAGGATTAGTGGGAGCTAACTTAAAGTTCGTCTTCTGAGAGGAATGATCTAAAGAGTCGATTATAAGAGTTAATTATGGCCCTATTTTTCAGATGTTTAATGGATTCATATCAGCCTATCAGCATTACTGGAGATGGACCATTATCCTCAGATTCCAATAGTATCTTGTGCTCTCAAGGTTCTCCTCTTGCTCTTGTTATTGGTTGTGACTCTGGGTCCGTCAGACATCTTATTCTACTGCCAACTAGTAAAAAATCTGTAAGGAAGCTATGTTAAAGTTACTTTTTATGCATATTCTTGCAATTTGACAGTTGGATAATACTTGCTTACTGATTAATAGGATGATGATGAAGAAAACGAATGCGAGGACCAATTTTTAAATCGTCAGTTCATTTTTCATACGAAAGAGAAAATTCAATTAGTAAAAGGTGATAGAAAAACATCCTGCAAATTTCATTTCGTGCAAGACCCAATGTTTGATGGGAGGTGAGAATAAGTGTAATGTAGAGTGCGGAGCTCCTAATTACTATCTTCGTTATGTTATAACTCCTAATTATGTATTTTTGCAATAGGTATGCGTGTGTTCATAACGGAGGAATTCATTTAATCACGATGAAATTTCTCGAGGAAATGTACCGATTTCTGAAATCCGATGAAAATGAGCTCCCATCTCTCAGTCCGTCAGTTTCAAAGCATTTGATGACTTGGAGCTTCGGAGATTCTTTTGCATCAAACAAATCTCTTGGTGTCTGCTTTTCACAGAGTCAACCTCAAAAGCTTATATGCTGCCTTAGTGACAACAAGGTACGTAAGATAACTACAAGTGTATGCTTTGGTGTTGTTTATCTATGTTAGACACCAACGAAGTATTTTTGATCTTTTCAGACAGTCATGTACTGCGTGCCTCATCCATTGGAAGTTCCAAGCTGTACAAAAGTCAGCGAAAATGATAACCCTTTTCTTGAAGAGAATCGTTATCGCGAATCAGGGACTATAAGTGTGCTGCAAGCAGCGAAATCTATGCTTCCAGACATATCACCATATTTATGCAGTGATCAAAACATTTCAGTAATATACCCTTTCCAGTTTGTAGTGACTAATCGTTGGAAATTCCATATTTTAGTGTTAAATAATTATATCTCATGACCTTTAGGCTGAGAAACGTTTGGAGGTTTTGGAATCAACTGTTGAACTAAAAGAAAGTCAAATTAGTGGTGTACACGATGCTACAGAGTACCTTTTAGCATACTTGGATGTCCTCAGTTTAAAGTCCGATGAGTTCAAAACTAAGATCTCAAGTTTGCTTGAACTTCGACAATCGCTGAAGGTAAACAAATCTAGTGTTTGCCGTTAATGTACTGATTAACGTAGATTTATGTTCTTTTTTGAAGGATGCTACGGAAAAAATTGTTGATCGCTACAACAAATACTCTGAAAAAGATGAGATGCTTTCTGAAAGAATGGAAAGGGTACTCCTACAATATCACCGGTCGTGTCCAGTTTTTACTGACCAGGAGCAGCTTTGGCACGAATCTTTCATAGAGTATAAAGCGGAGTGTGATAAGATGAAGAGAACGATGGAGTCATTAGATGTCAAAATCACCGATATAGAAAAGAAGGACAAAGGTGCTGACACAACTTTAACAGCATCCCAACTAATTCAAATTAAAGACGAAATTTCTCACCAGTAAGTTTAAATCCACCAGTAACTTTTCCTATATCTATGATTTAGTTCTAATCATAATATGTTTTTATTAGACACGATTACATATCGAAAATAGTCAGATACGTACGCCAAATCAACAACAAAACCTGATCTACGTAGCTGTGACAGATTGTAACTTCTCGTAGAGTCGGTGCACACCTTAAAGGCATGCAACTAAAATCACGATATCTAAATGATTGCGCAAACTTTTCAGCATAAATTATTTTTCTAATGAGAGCTCATCTTACTAAATGTCAGAAAGTGATATCTGATACATTTGTCTCGTATTAGGGGTGCATTTAAATGTCCAACTTCGATCTTGTACATTTAAGTTAAAATCAAGAATGAAAATATCCACGTGGAAAAAAATAATAAAAGCACGACATTGCAGTATCGCTTGCTCTTACTTAACCGAAACTGAGCACTTGAATTGACCATTTGTTTTAAAATCCACAGTTGAATTTCATTTAACGACAGTACTGCTACACTAGTTCATTAGTTGGCCTTTTGGCTATACTAATATACTGTATCGGTTACCCACATTGTTCCAAATGGGTTCCAAGTTCCAGGCACAGCGAGTGAGTTGTCTCACGGTGCCCCCGCTGGAGCAACGAAACGAGACCCTCGAAAAGTAAAAAGGCGCGAAACGAGAGACGACCCATTTCCCACGGTAGTGTTTTCCGTCGATCAGATGGTCCCACTCAGCTGTCCAGGCCAAGTCGTGCTTATCCCTTCCAGCTGACCACTGAAGTTCTGTCCCCTGCCTTTTCACTTTTAGACGGTCCTGAAGCGAACTGCTACGGTTTTGGAACGTAGTACCTACGGTGGCACTTCCAGCGAGATTTTTGAGCTCCAGGACTAGTGAACTAAAGATGTTGAAAACGTGCTACCGTCAACTGTCGCGTAATAAATATTTTGGAACGGAGAAGTTCCCTGCGGCTGCCGTAATGAGACCGAGACTAGTCGTGTAAGTTGCATGCCTGACTATGTTCATGTCAACATTTTATGTGTACTTTTTAATAGTATTTTTGTACATTCAAGAGTTAAGGTGTCTTTAGTTCTGCGTTCACCAATTTTTGTAAGAATAGAAAATCTCATGTAACAATTACACTAGTTTTGCACCGCATAGTGATCATGTGCGGAAAACATTTCTAATGGGCGTCCACGTAATAATCTTTCGCTCAATTTTTGCAGGTCTCCTTGGATTCTTCGAGCATCGTTTAGTACGAGCTTGGCGTTTAAGATGAAGATTTATACGAAGACAGGAGATAAGGGGACTTCCTCATTGTTCACAGGAGAAAGGCGTGAGAAAAATGACTCAGTTTTTGAGGCTCTTGGAGCTACTGATGAGTTGTCAAGTTTTCTGGCCCTGGCTAGAGAATTTGCAGCTGATGAAGAGCATCCATACGTAGACAGGATAATTCGCATACAGTGTATTCTGCAGGTAAAGTTGAAAATCATGTTTTACTTGCAGTAATTCGCTGCGAGAGTAACTTTAAGCTTAAAATTCGAATATTACTTGTTCCTGTTAGGATATAGGTGCAGTGATTGCTACTCCTAAATCATCGGCTCGAGAATCGCATTTAAAAAGAGTGGGGATTTCTGATCGTCACGCTCTTGAACTGGAGGAGTGGATTGATGAATATGATGATCAGCTCACACCGCTGCAGAATTTCATCCTTCCTGTGAATAACTTTTAACTTTGATGTAAAAATAAGACGGAGTATGCATGCTAACTGTTTGATCGTGGTCGCAGGGAGGAGGGAAAGCAAGCGCAAGCTTGCACATTGCTCGTACTGTTTGCCGACGCGCTGAGAGGCTTGTGTGCCCTTTGGTCAGAAGCGGCGATGCTGATGAACAAATTTTGATCTACTTAAATCGGTTGGTAGTTTTATTTACAACACCAATACAATTGCCAAATAATTAATTTAACATTTCTTCCTTTTGCTGCCCTAGGCTGTCTGATTTTTTATTTACTGCGGCCCGGCTAGCTTCGCAACTGGAGGGTCGAAAGGAAACTATTTATATTCGCTCGGTTGCAGAGGAGAAAAAACCGAAAAGGGCTGAAGAAAAAGAAAGTGGTGATGGTGATACTGAAGTGACAACACCAGCAGAAACGAAGTCATAAATTCTTATGAGCATATTATAAGACTGTTTCTCCTATTGGTGTAGTTAGTCATTAAGTTCATTGTAAATTGTAACCTATGAAATATATTCTGTGTGATAGGGAAACTGCAATTATTTTTTTAGTTCGGTTTTTTATGAAATAAATATTGGAATCAGTGGAATAAAATTCACCTGATGATGCTACAAAGTACAAATAACAAGCGAAATTTGATTTTTTATTCCGTAAATGCATAGATTTGTTATTCATTGTGCTAGAGGATCAGGCAACTTTTGCCGTTAGTCTGCGGTCTGTTCATCATCATCGATTTCTTTTAAAGATAAAACTTCAAGAACTCCCCCATGACCCTTAGTTTCAGTTTGGATGAGTTCATCCAGTTGTCGATAAAAGCCAGGGTCAATCAGCAGAGTCTAAAGCAAAAATTATTTTATTATCATGCAGTTACCAAAAATAACTCGTAAGTCGTAACTTGAATCATCAAATCATTTCCTTATCTTTTATCTACGATACACTTACCATTGTGAGAGTATTTCCAACAAATTCCTTGTCTTCTAATGTCCCAATTTTCTCTGCTTTTTCAGCTATACTCTTACACGTGCTGCCTGACACATTGATTCGAATCCTCATCTGAACTCGCTCAATCTTCATGGAAGTCTTTAACTGAGGAATTGCTTCCAAAGCCTGTTGCTTCGTATTTCTGTTGGGCTTAACGGAAAAGTGAATGTCCTTAAGGCCTTTCTCTATTATGGATATAGGGTATGGTCTCTTAGTATCTGGATTGATACACAGTCCTGTCATACACATAAAGTTTTCTATTTATTACAAACTTCATTGCTGTTTTCAAAAATATGAATCTGGTGCATTAATTTAATACCAGCAATGGTGTTGGCGACATCCTTAACTGACGACTCCAGCTGGTCCTGCCTCTCCTTCCCTGATACCTGAAGTTCCCCTTTGTCCAAAATCATTTTGCAGATCTCCGTCAGGTCGTCCTTACCGAAGGCGCTCACGAGATCTTCTTTCTTCGCCACCTGGCCTTTTGACACATTCGTAAAAACAGTGTGGGTCTGCAGAACTTCGTCGATGTCCTTCTCTCTACAAAAACAATATCAACAAAAGTTATAACAAAAACCTCAAATCATACCACATTCTCATTGTAAACAATTCTTACGTTTTGTTCCTCCACGACACAACTTTATTTTTGTAACACGCGATTTCAAATCGTTTTCCACATTTCTTCATCCGAACTATTGCGACGTTAGTCAGTCGAATTTGATTCGTTGGTGTGAATATCTTAGACATTGTTTACGATTTAATATCTTCTTTCAGATAATTACTAGTCACTGTTATACTGAATAATATACTTTTTATGGATCAAATTTTAGACAACTACGGAAGATATCAACTTTCAAACAATAATAAACAAACTAGTTAACATTTCTGACTGTGTCTGTCACCTACGGAATTCCAAAACGACATGTGAGATTCATTGCACGAGTAGAATGAGGAAACCGCCACCTGCATTCTCCACGGTGGACCAAAGTGAGACAATCCTTTCGTATTCTTCATGTTGCAGATTTTATTAAACAAATGTAATGAAATTACCAATTAAAAATACATAAATCTTGAAACATTTGTTAACACTTTCATTGGTACAGCTTAATTTTTTAACAGACTTTTGAACTTCAAAGAATAAATTATGCTAAATGATATTGGAGTGCATAGACGGGTGGATATATCTCAAAAGAAATGTCATCTCGAATACTCAAAAGATGAGATGAGACAATGACGCCTGCATGGTGACTTCCAGTTTTCGAAGTCAGGAGGGTGTGAGTAAAGGGTCGACGTATTGTTCAGTGGAGTTGTCAAACAGAAGTTCTTCGCCGTAGTCGTCGTTGAGGGTGGAAGCGATGTCACCGCGTTCCAAGTTGTCCTCAAAATGTCGGAGGTTGTTTTTACGGGCAGAGGACGGGAGAGACTCGGATTTGGATGGGGTGAAGAAGCTTGAAGGAGACGGACTTATTTGCGAAAGTGGGGGGGAAGGTGAAGTAGTGGGGAAAGTACCTTCTGGTCTTTGGGTGTAGTTGGAATGTGGTTTCTCCAAGGGAGTCGGATGAAGGTCAGCAGTAGCCAATAGCTTCCCTGGAGTGTCTTCCTGTGGGTGGTTCTGGGGTTGTGTGAAAGGCCCAACAAGTTTAGAAAGATCGTCTAAAGAGCTTGTGAGACGAAGGATTTCTGATTCTAAGCGTCGGATCCTCGCCTCCATCACCCTGAACAATTTTATCAACTTATGAAATGACTTATATGCTTCAGCTAGATTTTTAATCCAAAATAATGTTTCAGGGGAAACCTGTTCTCATTTACGAGGCTGGAGATCCTCGTATCAAGACCTAAAAAAGTCAGAGCTCGGTTTCTTTCCAGAAGTTCATCTTTTGAACTGAAGTAATCGTGATTGAGCTCATTAAGTGATAAAGAGTCGTCCTCGTGATCAAAAGGTTGTTCTGAGTTTCTGCTGAGTTCCTCCAGTTTATCCAATCGAGTCAAGAGGCTATTATAAGACGAGCAGTTGAAGCATTCTGAAATAAAAGCACCACTTTAATTGAGTCACTGGAATGATGTAATTACTAATTAACCAGAAAGTTACGGGAGAAAGTGAAATGGAACATATTCGGGCTTGGGGTATCTTGAAACGCACGTTTGGAATCTCTTACCCATCTCACAATTTTCTCCTTCCAAGCCTGGACAGCATTTGTACTTTGTCTCAAATATCTTCTTGTAAGTAGTTATGAACTTCGGTCTGTGCAGAATTTTTTTGGTGCACGCGTAAGATCCATTGACACTTTTCCAGCAGATATTGGGCCCATAGTAAGGCTCAGTTCCGTTTCGAACTCTGCACGGAACCAACCTCTCTTCTTGGTAGGGACACCAGGAACTGCAAAATTCAAATAATAAACTAGTAACTTTTCTAACACTCGTAAAAACTTCAGGCTGTCAGGACCCCTTAAATCTCGTGTCCCTTCTCCACTTACCCTGAATAAAGCGACGATGAACATGTCAACTGCCAACAGAGGCAGATGACAAGGCACTTCGTGGTCCAACTTTTCCTGGTCATTTGAGCTAGTGCAACAATTCCCACTGGCATCCAGCAGCAGCTTCTCTTTACATTATTCAGACCTGCCTTGCCAATGTATCCAAGAAGTGAGGCTGGCTATTCTAACCTCAACAAACGTCCGGACCAAATTAAAGGAAGGATTCAAATCTGACATTCATTTTAGGACCAATTTAACGGAACTTATTCTGAAGAAAGCTGCAGGGTTAATGTGGATGGCGAACATTCACATTCTTTATCTCCCAAAATGCATGTTGCGATTGCAAGTCGAAGGAGTCTGAATCAGCCGTGGTGATAGTTTAGTATGTGTGTTTCCCTGTGTGAAGATGCACACCACATGTGGACGCCGGAGCTTTTTAAGTGAATAGAAATTACAAGTATTTAAATGTTATCAGTGAGTCCGATCATATTTCAGCCACATACTTGCCTCTGAAAGGCTTGTTGTGTGTGTGATGAAGCAAACTTAAGGATCAGATGAGAAATATCCAGGGGAGACTCACGACAAGCCTTCAGAAGTTTCTCCTGTAATAATGTAGCTTCGACAGACAATGCAATGAGTTGTCTCAACATCAGCCAGATAAATAGCTCCACTACTAAAAGCTTCTCTTTTATTGCATCTGCTTTAAAATGCTAATGTCTCTGTGGATTCATGTTACTCCACGGCCATGTGGATCCTCACAAAATCTTCTATCTGAGGTGGTTTCAACTTCCATGTGGCCTTAGCCTACACACACACACACGTAAGAAGATGTACCCTTCTTGTCTACAGGACTACAGAAGTCAAGATTTATTACAACCATACATCACCAGAGACGTATCAGGTATTCAAAACTGCTCCGAAGAGATTTATCGACCGAACCCTGTGGCCTTACCATTCATCCTCGTACCTCGTTTTTAACCTTCAGCATGCATTTCCGGATGTGGAAAATCTTTAATTGAATATTTGCCATTATTTAAGTCCAATTCTACCTGTCTAATGCTTATTTTCACGAATCAAAGGGTTTTCAATAAATAATAACCTTCATCTACCTGTGAGGTCATTTCCTCCCCTTAAGGTTACTATTGAGGGGAGAAACCAGCCTTTCTTAAAGTCTCAGTGTCGAATAAAAAGCAAAATTAAACCGGAGTTCCTTCGTACGTGCGTAGATTCATGTATCATATGCCATCCAAGTATCAGATCATGCAAACATTTGCATACATACGTAATTTTAAACCGAGAAATACCAAATATTTTAGAACTTACACAAGGTACACGTGGACATTTCATCACACAAATCTTAATGTATTAAGCATTTTTATTTATTTCTATCGAACATAAACATTCAATCATTGAGTACGATCTTCAACTACATTCAATCGATGGATCAAATGTCACATCTTTACTATAGTTTCAATTTTCAATCATTTCCCCTGTACACGCAGTCCTAGTTCACTAGATTTTTTAATTCTTACTGTAAAGCGAATTCAACACCACTGAAATGATTAACTATTCTTCCAAATTCTGCATATTTGACGCCTACTCTTGCAGACCTTTTTACATTTTTTACTTTCCTACAAGTACTAATCTCATCTCCATGAAAAATGCCACTGCGTTGGGTGGATTCTGAGGAATAAGTATGTGAGCTCTGAGTAAGTGTGAATTCCAGTTATTTTTAGGTATGATTTCCAGTGAAACAACAGTTTAAAAAGTGAAATACGTGTAGAATTTGAGAGTGAATTCATAAAAGAGGAGAGAGATTAAAGGGAGAGGATGTTGAGAGTGAGAGAAATAGTGTGTAGCCTCCATCTTTCACCCGACTGAGGATGGGCTTAAGCAGGCAGACCTGCTTCTCCCTCATCGCCAATATCTGCGCGGATGGATCATCGGGCACATCATCACAACAAAACTTAATGACTCACTCACAAGATGACTAACACCTTAATCAACATAACATGTGAACCTCACCTTCTGCTCTAAAGGGAGTTCCGACTTTAACTGTGCGCGTGGATCTGTTGACAATTTTCTATCGAAGGAGAGGAGATTAAAACAATTCGAAGGGACGAGCCCTGAGAAGGACCTCTCCCAACAGGAGGGGGAGACTTGAAGGTCATCATTTTGAACATTAAGGGTGAGTAGTTAATTTATTGTTCTCAATTGTTGAAGTGGCAATTATGGAGTTAATATTTATTGCATTTTTGTAAATAAAGAAATTGGGAGTTTGGCGATGTCGGGAGATCAGAGGACAGTAATCAAAGGGAACCCGTCACAGTACGTCAAGTTAAATGTGGGAGGGTCACTTTACTACACGACAATCGGGACGTTGACGAAAGTCCCCGAGACGATGCTTCAAGCGATGTTCTCTGGGAGAATGGAAGTACTCACTGATTCTGAAGGTTCGTCGAACGAAACAAACTGAGGAAGGACGAAATTGAAGAGAGTTTTGTTTATTTTCAGGGTGGATCTTAATTGACCGGTGTGGAAAGCATTTCGGGGCGATTTTGAACTACCTTCGAGACGGGAATGTTCCTTTACCTGCAAATACCACCGACATCGAAGAGATTCTGGCTGAGGCAAAGTTTTACTGTATTGGGGGACTCGCTAACTTATCGGAAAAGGCTTTGGAGAGTAGAAATGCAGTGATGAATCCTATTTGTCAAGTTCCCTTTATCACGTCCGAAGAAGAGAGGAAACAGTTTATTGCCAATGCCACTAAACCTGTTGTGGAGTTGCTGATCAATCGACATAATAATAAGTATTCGTATACTAGGTGTGTAATCTGGAACAAAATCGTTTTAAGTAATCAAGTGCAAGGGAGAGTAATGATCATTTCTTGTTTGGTTTATTTACAGCACTTCGGATGAAAACCTACTAAAGAATTTAGAAATGTTTGATAGACTAGCTTTGCGATTTAACGGAAGAATTCATTTTATCAAAGACGCCATAGGTCCTTCAGAAATATGTTGCTGGAGGTTTTATGGCAATGCTAAAAAGTTCGCTGAAGTCTGTTGTACCTCTATAGTCTATGCAACGGATAGAAAGCATACCAAGGTATGGTTATTATCATTAAATTGGTGACCGAGGTTAAGACAGCCTTATATAGGTTTAATTTTGGAATCCAGGTTGAGTTCCCTGAGGCGAGAATCTACGAGGAAACTTTGAATTCATTCCTGTATGAGAATCGTCCTGGTCCAGACCAAGAATTAATGAGGGCAACTTCTGTAAGAGGAGTTGGAGGAGTGACCAACTGCACTTCAGATGAAGAAGAAGAACGCCGGAACATTCGGTCTGGGAACATGAATAAGGGAATTCTAAATCGATGAAAGCATAATACGATTTAGCCACAGAGCCAATGTTTAGATTAGTCGTCGTTAATCGCAACTTCCGAGTTTTTGTTGACTTTTTGTTTTGCTGACATTGAATTGACTTTAGAATTTTTTACATGACCACTGTGCTCATGAACACACCCATACTGGACACCCTCAAGACTTATTCTATAAAATGCAATTTCCTTTTGTCCGATATTTTGTCATACTTTGTTGATGAGTAACACAGCATTCGTTTGTTTGTCGTGAAGCGTGAAATAAAGAAAACAGTAATAATACACGAAAGAATATTTGTTGTATTTATTTATGCATTAAGTAGCTAAACATAATCGCGTCTTTAATTGCCAACGATTTCGTCAGTGATCACGAACCTTAATTAGTGAATGATATCTCTCAATTTAAAATTACACGAGCAGCATCGAGAAATATATCTTTTCATTCTGGTCATCATCAAGTGATTAATATAGTCATACATGTGTGTCATATATACATTATGCAAAGGTATCAAGATAATATGGCTACAGAAATGTAACTGACTTAATTGTAATTGTCATATTATAATACATCCATTTTGTACCACCTCTGAAGTCGACAACCACTGAAGATAAATGATAATGCAGTGATAAATTATAACGTTAAGCGAGGATGAATCATACCACTGCGACTTTCAGTCTCCTTATTACACTTACGTGAGGGCTTCTTCTTCCTCAATCCGTTTCACACCCAAGTACCTACTTTAAGTTTGTCGTGTCATCTACTAACGATGATGTAACACAAATTGTCAAAAAAACTATTTACATATTTCGTCTATATTAAACCTTTCATATATAACGATCGATTCTTCCATTCTTCTGAACCAAAATTCTAGTTGTTTGTATGGAGATCAAAGTTAAGTGCGATTTCTATTATGCTTCGTTTATCACTACATTGCACTAAATGCAAAATGCTGAAAGTTACTAGTTGTCTATCGTAGAACAATTAAACGACGATTCTAAATCTATCCGAGGAGTTCATGAGACTGACTACAAAACTCCGTGTATAACTAGAGACGATAATTACAACGTGTAATGTGTGTCAAGGCAATCTAAAAAGATTTCGATAAGCGCGTCTCAGCATCGAAATTTGCATAATTTTTCTACAAACTACGAGCTCTCTGCAGACCGAAATTGATTAAATTGAGATTCCGCTAGCGTATAACAAATTAAAAAACGAAATAAATAATGCACATGTAAGATTAGAATCCAGTAATAATAAGGTAGCTAGTTGTGTCTAGGGGGTCAGATTTTCTGTGAAGTTATCATCAAATGAGGCAGTGACGAATCCTTGTTGCTGGAGAACAAAAAGGCGTTTCTCGACTGCGTCTTTGTCTGCAAATAAAAGATTTTATTTATGCTACAGATTAGCAATTATCTGAACAATAACGATAAGAAAGTGACTCAATGTGTCGGAACATACATTTCAGTAGGAGTTGCTTCTCATTCTCAGAATCTACTTGTTGATACAAACTGTGCAGTAAGATCTGGGCTGTTTGATAGCGCTTGCAGCATTCAGCTGGGTTTCCGAAAAGTTCATCAAGGGCTGCCGACTGACACTAAAATTGGACGACGATAATAACAGTTAGTTTCTGCAATTTCAGTGAACTTTTAGTCAATGCAGCCAGCTTACCACTTCCATCGCATGACTGTAAAGTATCCGATCTGCGCTAAGATGTTGCTGATGCACCAACATGTTCTGAGGTGTCTGAGTGTACAATTGCTTGGTAGCAGCAAAACTTGTCTTAAACCGATCATTAAGTTGCGATACGACCTGGTAAAAATATTATCGTTTTCGTTACGACTTACGACTTCAAAGCTTTTCAGTATGTTTGGGAAAGTACCTTTTTGACAGCAGAGGATGGACGCAACCTGCTTTCTTCAAGCTCGTCCTTTGCTAACCTCAAAGCAGCCGTCAATAAATGGAGCGTTCGAATGTACAGAACGTATTGCTCTGACTTGCCGATGATAAAAGAATTTCCACCTTTGCAACAGCTTTCATCTTGCCTGTAAAAGAGAAAACGGTTTCATAAACATTCCCATAAAAATTGACGCACCTATAAGTAAATTGGATTTTTGTTAGTACCGAGTGGACTCTTGCAACTTGGAGAAAGGGGTTCCTTTGCTTTTAGCCAATTCGATGATGCAATCCACCAAAGCCAGAACGAAGTTAAGCTTAGCCAATGTTTGGTTATGTTCTTTTTCCAATAAAGTTTCTTCCGTAAGCTGAGGAGGCTCGAAGTTGAAAATGAAATGATCTGGAGGTGGAGAAGTAGCAAACAGGAAGGGAGCTGAATCCAAGCTTGTACGCCGTGGAGATTCAGCGTTGGATAATGCGGCAGACGTTCCACAGTATTGGACCAACGGGAAGTTGGGTGGAGAAGCGGCCGGAGACAAGGTACTCTGATTCGGAGTAAACTGAACTCGTGGTGGAGACAACGAGCTTACATCTGGCTTCCAACCTGAAGAGGTTAAGTTAAATGTTTTAGTTTCGTTGAACTTATAATATTCATGACTTTTAGTAAACTATACTCACTGGATTTCTGTCTAGGAGGGGACTTCTGAGTCTCCAAAGACGATGGATTAATAATATTGCTTGACCCTGCCGTTGACCCTTTCTTGTTCGAAGACGGAGATGTATTTTGCGAACCACTTTCATTCTTCCCGTTAGGAACAGGAATGGGTTTGGACTTGGGCATCGGTGGAACTACAACGAACCCAGCCGTTTCTGGAGAGGACAGGCTTTTATCTTCGTCTACAGGAGAATGAGGCTTCCTTGGAACAGACATTGGAGCAGTTGCCAAGAATGGATGTGTGAAGAAAGAATTAAAGTCGAGCCTTTCTTTCGGATTTCGTTTCAAAAGATTTTGTAGCAAGTCCGTCAATTCTGGAGATGTTCCTGGAGGAATCCTACACAAGAAATTCGAGATATTAGATTGCTTTTAAAACGAAGTTATTTCAAACTAAGTGGCCATTAAATGAGACATACTTTGGTGCAAGCATTAGGTTCTTCTCGTAGTAGTTCTTTAGTTGCTGAGGAGTCTGGGCACTGAAGGGTGCCTTTCCAGTCAAACATTGATAAACAATCGTCCCCAACGACCACAGATCAGCTTTTGCATCGTACGTCAAAGACATTATCACTTCTGGAGCCATATACATTGGTGATCCACAGAGAGTTGCAGCCATCACTCCGTCTTGTAAAAATCGAGCGAATCCGAAATCAGCTGTAACAAAAGCAAAGTCATATGTCAAATGAGTTTTCTACGCAGTCTAGTAGAGGGGAAGGTTATTGAATAGATCCTTATTTCATATACCTATTTTGAGAAGTATTTCTTGAGGTAGAGGACTAGGCTTGTGGCAAGTTAAGAGTATATTTTGTGGTTTGAGATCTCGGTGAACAACCCCTTTAGAATGCAAGGCCCTCATTGCTCCAGCTAAGGAATACGGAAATCACACATTTCAATTTTGCATACATCAATCATCTTTTTAGCACATGCAGCGTTTACAGTAGCGCTTTGTACCTAACTGCCTCAAGAATAACTTAATCGTATCTTCACTCAAAGTTCCTTTCCCATTCAGGTAATCCGCCAAATCACCCCCATTGCAATACTGAAAGTTCATAAAAAATCACAATATAAGTCTGCGCAATTCTCTACTTAAGCAGATGATGAATTACTTTAAGAATGAGCAAAAAATGCATACCTCCATAACCAGGTAAACGTGAGTGGTGGTTTCCTAAAACGCAAATCACACTTAATTCATGTGGTCATCGTACTTACTACTTAACACATGTAAGTATTGCATGTCAAACATCAAACATATATTAAAATTAAACTTACTCGACATTCAAACAGAGCAACGACATTTTCATGATGAAGCTCTGTAAGTTCCTTCAGAATGGCAATTTCCTTCGTCAAGAGGGCTTGAGATTTTGCGAGGTTCTTTTTAGTAATTGACTTGATGGCCACACATTGATTTGACTGAAAGAAATAGGAGTAATCCAATTAGAATCTTCATCATTTATCATCCGACCAACTTTCTATCAACAGTTTGCATGCAGCTTCATTAATTATTACTGTAAATTCACACACTTTTAAAGGAAATAATAAGAATCGCATGACTACTACAGACAGTCGGATTCGTAACCAACTTTGTTCACCAACACTTCCGGTGGCAAACTAATTGTTATTTAAGTGGTTTGTGCTACTATCAAAAACATTGCATAGGTTGATGTTGACTGTTAAGTGTGTATTTACCCGTGAGATCATAAATCATGCTGGTAAATAGTAAACACTTCTGACGGTCATAATCATGATGAATTAAACGTTATTCGGAGGCAATTGCCACCCTTCATAAAAGTTAGTCATTTAATCAGTTCTGTACAAGTTTTCACGTATACACTAGGTATTCCTTCACATTGACATTAACTATTGGGAAGTGAAAATATATATGTGTTTCATCCTTCCATCAATAACCTTCCCGTAGATGATAGAGAAGCCAGTCATTATCATTCTAGCGTTATCTTAGTTCACACGATTAGCTGGCATTCATAAGCCATATGTCATGATGATCATGAAATAGGGTTGCACATTAGCTTGTTGACTCAAATGAGTACACAGAACACTTGAATAAAGGTGAACAAACTGTGAAACTTCTTCCTTCATCTGCTATCAAAATATTAATTCAATAAAAACTCGCTTCCATCCACAAGTGAGCCAGCCAGCTACACGGAGATGAAACCATGAATGCAACCTTTAATCGGATAAGAAAATACATAATTAGGTTATGTATCCTGTTGCTGCAGGAAAATGAGTGCTACATAACAGCTTGAATAAGTCATGCTACTGTAATTCTAGCCAAAATAGATGAACAAAACGAACGAAAGATAATAATTATGTGTCTAAAGCAACCAATTTACTAGTTTTCGTAAATTACTGGTGAAGAATCACGCAGCTACATAGCAAGCTAGCGATGGAAAATAATTATGATTTTTATAGCTGTGCACTATCTGTTTTGTGCATATCCCTTCACCCTTGGCAAAGAACTAAACTTACATTTTCAGACTTCTGCACAAATGCTGAAACATTGTTTATTACCAATTGACGACTTACAATAGAATACAAAAAACTGTGTTCCCCAGTTAACAAAGTGTTTTGTCAGTTCATTCAGTCCCAAGACAAAGAATTAGAGGTGCATATACACTACTTTTATATTAAGTGGAAGAACTGGTAAGATTGGATGAACGCATAAAAATTTGTTATTAAATAGTGTTGGGATACATAGGATGAATTAATCAATGCTGATCTATCCTAATGAAAAAGAAGGCATCTGTTTTCAACTCAAGTAGAAGAAGAGTGTGTCTTTGTGTGTGTATGAAGTTTTTTGTACTGCGCATAAATGAAGATAAGTGAAGGAATAATCATGAATATATGATCTTTGGTGGCGAGTGATCATCAGAGAATCACGTAGAGTCAGCATGAGATTAAGGTGATTGTTAGTTAAGCGTGCATAAATGACGCTGCACTTCACCAATATCACCAACAGCAAGCAACCAATCTTTGGACACAATTTAGTACAATTATGGATAGAATCAACATAGATAGTCACAGTCAACAGCAAATAAAAGTGTTTCAGGATGCGATGCGCATATTATACATTAAGCAGATAATGCCAAGGGTGGCTCTCAGATGATTTTACTTCGCATATCGCGAATCGCAAGCAATGATGGGTTGTGGACGAATGTTAGATTAGGTTACATGCTGAATATTAAAACCAATTGCTGTGTTATGGTAATTCTCATTCACGAAGATTCATCCCTGGTCTAGACTGCTTGTCTACTCCGATTCTGACAACTGAACATTCTGCATGGCTAAATGGCTACTGCTATATACACTCGATCGCTTGTTCTCTCCCAACAACTCCAAATTCAATGAGATTTTGCCAAATTCCTTGTTGTTCTCAGAGTCTAATTTTAACTCCTGTGTTATGTCCCTACTTCTTTAAAGATGATAATTTAATGAAAAAAATCTGGATGGATGCGACCCACGGAGAAAACAACTTTGTCTCATCTCGACTCGTCTAACAGTAAAAGTATGTATGCATTTTCTTTTGAGGAAACGGCAAAAGGACATTTTATGCCACAAATGTCATGCTTGCAATACTTGACTGTACTTAATTATTAATAAATGTTATTGCCTCAGCAGTGAATCTGAATACATTTGAAATGAATGAATAAACTCCAACCGATGATTACACGCAGCAATTAAACACGAATTAGCGTCTAGACTTTGCACCAACTTTGTCGCATATAATGCATTCATTCAGTTTCTCTGCGTCTTTATCTCAATCATAAATTTTTCATTACGCATTTAATAACAACCAGAAACTGTAAAAGACTTTCAAAATTTCACTGTGGATAAAGACGTTGGAGGTACAATATATGCTAAACAAACTTGTCAAATTCCGTGCAGAAAGTGCTGATGCAAATTTAGCACATATTGGCACATGATATTGTTAAACTGTACTACAATGTTTAAAGCAAGAAGGATTGCAGTGGTGGTGGTGGCATTTGAAGACTGGGAAGTGTTTGTGTATATCTCTCCATCAGCGTTGGCATTTTGGCCCACTTACAAAGTTTAACCTTTTTCTCCAGTTAGTTTATAAACGCACATGTGTGTTGGTTTCGTCAGGATCACTCGGGTAACATGTGATCAGGTCAGTTACCCGATCCATCCACCACTATATAAAACTCTTCTATTCATCCTTCATGCTCCTCTATTTTCCATTTCAACATTTGCCGTGCTAACATTCAATCCAATTGATCTTGTTTATTTAAACTAGAGTATTATTATTCCCATCTCTCTAGAGTTAACATGATGCACACACACTCTTACAAACCAAATTACGCTTTCTTTTCTATTCAAACTTAATAATATATTCGTTCCCACATAACATTTTTTCCCCGTAGCTTTCTAGTGAAGTAGCTCTGCTTTAATTTCTAGTCTTACAAGTATTATGCCTACTAACTCAACAATTAGTGAATAGCTGTGGGTGGATTTTTCATCCAACTTTTAATAAAGACACGTAATTAACTGCTGTAGAGATAAAAGTAATAAATAATACAAGCTACTTCTAATCACATAAGCATTCGTTATTGTTCTGCCTTAGCAATAAAGTGAAAAAAGTCATCCGATGACTAAGTAAGTTAAATAACGTGTCAAATGTTATATGCGTTTCTTCCCACGAAAACTGCGATACAGTGGAAAGATATGAGAATCCTATGTTACGTTTTTAGTCAAAAGGGTTCCTTTCCACCACAACACTTTACACTCCCATGAAGATTCAACCTTGAATTTATTAAGAGACAGACAGTCAGAGAGAAGTCCGATGCGAAGTTATATAAACACTCCGGATGCTGTCGATGTTTAAGTGTTTACAGCATAATTTGCATACTTGGACTCATTATGAAAATGCTTGGCTACGCAGGACTCGCATTTTGCAGATAAAAAGCGAATTCCAGTCGATGTTACAGTTTAGCTCTGCAGAGAGAAAGGGTCAAGGCTTTTGTTAAACCAGATTCTAATAGACTTCTGTACTTCGACTCGAGTGCAAAGTAAAATGTCAACCAAACTCCACAAGGATTGGAGAGCAATCATATTTTATGTTTTGTATCACGAGGATAAGCGTAGCCTTAAGCGTGACACCTCAGGATGAAAATAACTTGAAGCTTTTTTGAGCACTAACGTCTTTAATCTAAACCTCGGTAGAGTATCGCCTTACTGCTCACGCATGATGCAGCAGCATCTTCTTCGTCTACCTTCGAAGATATCCTTGTCAAGGGGAATGGAAATGTAGGAAAGCACATTTATAGCAGATACCCAATATACATGCAGGAAAGGAAGTAACGGGAGCAGCTGCTACTGACTGACTCGTGTGGCTTGTATATATTATGTGTATCTCCCACGAACAATGTTCTCACATCGGATAAACATGAACTTAAAACGCCAATCCATAGACCTGAGAGAGAACTCAACACTAAACCACCAAAACATCGTCTAATATATCTAAGCCAAGTGTATACGACTGCAGTATTAGTGACTCGTGAGTTTGCCAAAAAACCCAGCTGATGAAATAATCAAAGTCATCCGAAGGTTTAGTTTCCTCTCCGCTACAAAAACCACTTTCACAGAAGTCATAAGAATTTACACAAGGAGCCTTTAATTACACACCCAAATAGATGGAAAATTTTAAATGATGCTCTCGTTTTACTCGTTTATCTTCATAATCTGATGCAATAGATGCTATGATTTCAATATTTTCAATTATGAATGTATGACTCTCTCTAAGGCAGAGAGAAAGCAAATTTTTAACTTTTTAAGGGACTCAGCCACTCAACTTCTATATTCTACTAGTCTTACTAGAATAACTAGAATCATAATTAGAGACTTCGCACATATGGCGTAGTAGCAGAATAGAAAAAGTAATTACAGGACAACTTACTTTCTTATTCTTTCCTCTGAAGACAACTGCAAACGCTCCATGTCCGATGAGGTCTTTGGAATTGTATTCGTAGTCTCCGATAACTTCAGTCATTCCTACTGAATGTATCCGTGTGACTTAGGAGTAAAGGACCCAGGACGAAACGAAGCTAGTCGTGGGAATAAACTTGTTTATGGCGAATGAATGTTGATTGCTAATTATTATAAACTTTTAAGACAGTTCGTGTGTGTTTAGTATGAGTCACTTTAAAAAATTATGTGAGAGTAGCACCACAGATAAGAAGCACCACAAAACTTTTCTATAAAAAGTACTGGAGACTCTATATAGTCGAGAGTAAAATGTTACGAGATCAAATTGCAAAGTTCAGGTGGTCCTTTGTTCCTTCTGACGACCATAGTAATGTCCTGACGGTTCTTCTGACATTTAAAAAGCATCCAGTGCTCTAAAATGCTTGCTTTCAGTGTTAATCTGGAAATGACACAAAAGAATGGAGGACATTTAATACTTGGGTCACATTAAATGGGCACACATTTAGTTCTTTGTCTCTCTCCTTTCTATGATGCAATTCTACAATGAAATTAAACGTTCACGCATTCTGAGTGAATTAATTGTCTATTCACTATTAACCAAAGAGGGTTCAATTGTTTTATGTATAAATTGCAGTCTCGAAGTCAATGAATCGTATCTAAGAATGTAATGTTCAGTTGTAAAACAATGTAGCATGCAGCAAGTTACTTATTAGTAAATTGACCAAGTTTAAGTGTGTGTGCATTTCCCATCTTGCCTAACTAAAATCTGACTACACACATACACAAACAAACATTAGCCAACTACGTTGTTTAAGTTGCTAGTAGGTTCGCACAAAAAATGAAATCATAACTGAGCTTTTGCACTTTTTTACATTACCACTAAAGCCACAAGTGCATTAAGATATTTGAGATTTAAAGATACCCAATTTATATATAGAGAGCAATATACACATGTTATTCCCTCAAGTCGCAAGTTAGTAAAATTATTATCTTACAAACTTACAACTAACCCACCCTTCCTCTTCCACTACATATGACAATGGAAAATTACTTCATATTTAACTAGGATATTTATGCGTTTGGGAAATATGTACTTGTAATTTCTGTGCATGCCCTCATTACTATATATATAATACTCATGTTACACACACACACTCAAATTTATACCTACTACAACAGCACTAACCCTCAACCTTGACATTTGTTTCGCACATTCTAATCTAAATAATGTCACACAAATAAAAATGTAAACTTGGGACACTTTTTGTATTTCTCAATCCTTTTGCACAAAAGAAAAGTGACTTTATTCGTTTCGAATCCTTTCAAAATCACAATTTTTCCCGAAGAACGACTCTAAGCTTAATGATGGCCTGCAGCCTTGTTTACAGTTTTGGTGGGTGAACGTTTAAGGTTTGCTTGGGTGTGGAGAGAGTGCCTTAAGGGTGTTTATTAAGGGTGTTTAAGGGTGTTTAAGGGTGTTAAAGGACTAACCGAGAGAGAGAGAGATGTGGACTACTCCGTGTAGCAGGAGCGAGTGGCAGGCAGACTGGAGTGAGGTGAGCTGCACATGCACGAACAACTTTGTTGCCCATCGCATCTTGTTGCTATACGCCAACAGCTGCGCTGCGCAACGACGCTTACCCCGTCCGTCTTCCTTTGTGTCTCTCACCTTAAGCACCACTTAAGCTTAATTCATCCTACACCAACAACACACATTAACATCTCAGCTTGCAGGCTTAAGCATCGCTGATAATCCCAGGCCTCTCCCAAGTCTGTAAGGTGCAAATAATTCTACAAAATTCTACAAAATGGTACAAATAATCATTTTAATAGATGACTGGTCAATGAAGAGTTGAGACCTTGTTGGGTGGGGTGATTTCTGGAAGTTATAAAAAATAAAAAATGTATCATCTCGTTATGATTAGCTAGCAATATTGCAATTCAGCTTTAGACTGGATTATGTAAAACATGGAGTGAGGGATGAAAGGCTTTTTGGGGGAGATATTCCCACGGGGATGCGATTTCAAAAGGACCATGAAGGATGTGTGTCATTGTGTCGTCGTGAGAGATACTACGTTTCTATTCCAAGTGGACACGTGCTTAAGTGTTGCTTTGGACGCTTAGAAGCGATACAATTACATGCAATGCATATATTCAATGAATTCATGAGTAATACGATGAGGTAATTGCAACATTAGAGGTGTTTGTTTATTGATAAGGAACTTAATTTCACTCAGGAGAAAGGTGGGCATATGTAATGATATTATGTGTAGAACAGACGTATGTCTATTTTAGATATTAGGTTACATAAGTATTAGTAGGTTTCATGAGCTCTTCCAAAGGTCTCTAGTCTCTGGATATTTATTTAGAGATTTAGACCACGCACTTAACATGTGTATGCGTTTGTATGCTGTCTTCTTAATGTATGCACCAGTGTAATTGCACATGATGTGATGAATTGTTAATCTTTATGGGTTGGCTGTGTTTGCAGTGCGAATTAAATACACTTTATGTAAGCGTAATGTGTGTGTACCAAATTTTGGTTAAGGAGGGGACGCGTCCTTCATTTTTTTGTGATTTATGCTGTGCTTAACATTAAAAGTAGAAGTTATGCTTCGTCTAGTACAGTTCCCTGTGTTCATTAAAATTGCCCTGGAAAGATTGACTGTGTTACATAACGCAGTGTGTGATACATCTATATGCAACATACATGTGGAATGAGGGAAGACGCTCTTTTCTGGGCGACTTTCAACTTCAACTGTGTGATCATGTATTTTACACATTAATACGCAGTAGCTTCTGATTTTTAAGGTAAAATTCACATGATATAAAGAACTTGTTCGTGTGGGTTAAGATTTTTAGTAATGAATATTTTTATTTAGCAATTTGAATATGAATTATAGACTTAACTACGAGTCAGGTGAATTAATAGCAAATGTGCTCCAAGTGTCGTACGATGTTTGGAGTGAAGGCGTGATAGCCAATTTATTATTCTGCATCATAGACGTCATGCTATAAGTGCGTAGATAATATACAAGTAAAAAGTTGTCGTAGTAGAGCATCTAATTATTTGGCTGAACATGTATATTTTGTTACGATAGGACAAGCGTTCTAGATTCACATGATCCACTAAATTAGAGTCAGATTGAATGATGAAAATATAAAGACTCGTGTAAAGAAGAAAGATGTGGTTGAGAAAGAGAGACCCCCAAATTTCATTGAGTTTTGCACACCAGAAGGATGAATATCACGAACCCAACACGTTGTGGTTCTTTTTTATTAATCACTTCCATTGTGATTGTAGGACAGATAAAGCAGAGATGCTTTGCCTCCCCATTGTTCTACACAGTTCATGTTATATCGCTTGTTCATCCCAAAGACTCTGTCTACTGTGGTGGTGGATTTAAAGACTACCAAAATAATAATGTCGCACCAGTCGCACGTTACTTCTTCTCGACAGGTCTGGGATATCAGCAGACTTATAGCTCAGCGTGTACTATTCGCAAAGCGTGTGGAGAGAGAGATACAGATAATGTGCAAAAAATAGTCTC
>JAQGAC010000081.1:0-51768 GCA_034696585.1 Isotomurus maculatus | reverse complement strand
GATACAAAAGCCAGTACCAATATCTTTAGCTTAAGCTATCATATGCACTCATAGCTTAATTCTTCAAAAAGCAGTGGTGAAAATTTCCAGAAATATACTTTTTCTGGATTTCCCCTGCCAACGGCTTTTGTATGTTTCCTCCTTATCCGTGTTAAATTCCGTTCATTCTCAAAACTCGCAACTCGTCATTCATTAGTATTCATTCATTTAAGAAAACTTACCTGCTTAATACACCTTCAGTTAAAAATCAACTTTGTAACGTGACATGATATGCGGACGTCGAATGTTCGTGTGTGTATCAAGTTCAGATCGAATCGAGTAGCAATTAAAAACCTGTTTTCCTGCGTGACCTTAACCAAGTAACTAACCTCATCTTTTCCAGCCTGTTTAATGCCTGTGTTTACGTTATGTTCAATTGTCTCGTATAATTCAATCGTCAGGTACATAATCAGCTATTTATTTAATAGGTAGCATGATTCAAATATGACTATTGCACAACTAAGCCTCACTTCGACCAGTTCGACCTCTACACACAACTGACCGCGTTTAAAGCCTGGTGCTCATCGATGGCTTAAAGGAATTCTGTTTCGAAACAGGCCTGTGCTGATCACCGTCATTCTCACCGAGGATATTATCAACCCTCTTCTTTATTGTTGTCTTTGCCATTCCACAGGTGTACAGCCTGTCCATAGAATAAAAAACGCTGCACTTCCTCGTTCACCCGAAAGAAAGTAATATAATGAAACCAATTGAGGACAATCATTTCTATTGGAACATAAGCACTATCAGCAGGGCTGCATTCAATATATCCTCATCAATTTGCATTTTTGGGTTATAATATATTCTGACATTCTAAACAACTGAACACACATTAAAATTCTTTAATTCATCTGCATTTTTTGAATATATTTATTCATCTCTTCTGTTCTCTTCAACCGTTACATTTTGTGAATTTGCATAATATGGGATAATTAAATTTGTGGGTTTCTATCCATATGAAATTGACTGGACCAGTTTTTGCGAGATTAAGATATGTCGGCATACTAGGAGAAAATTCCTAGAATTCGATACCACAAGAGGCTTGTCAGTTATCGGGCCTTAAACGCGTGATAATCGCTATAATATATTATTAAATCCGCAATTCAAAGAAGAACACGACACGACTCCTGCTGTCATCCTCGCATCATGCAAATCGCACGCACACGCGCAAGTTCCATGTGATTAACGGGTGTGGTGATGTCTAGTGTCGTGTTCCTCTCCTTAATCAAATTAATTACTTTTGGAAATGGTGTGGACAAGTTTTTGCGAGATTAGAGACAAAGGCGTACTAAAGAATTCATATGGGGTTACCGCAAGTCCATGCGAGATAAGAATCTACCTGAATTGAATGCGTGTTTATCTTTTTTTCTTCACTTCCAAGAAGAGCTTAACTCTCTGTTATCCTGAACCCTCAAATAATTCCGCAAACCGATGAAGGTTATCGGGTTCTTACTGTGTAGTTACCAGTCATTATCATAACTTGTTTGACAATCCCAATTCACAGGAATCAACACATAAAAACCGATTCGGTTCATAACTTTTATGACAGATCAACTATTAATTATTCATGAATTCCATTTTATGGTCCCAAGTAGTCCCAACTCCAAAATTCGTATGTTTCAAAGCAGGCGCAGACTGGAATGATTTATGGAAATCTCACGGATCTTCATACTAATTAAGTTCCCCGACAATTTAGTCACGTATCCTGCAGTACAACCTGTTTTTAGAAAACCATTTTGCTGCAAGTAGTAGTTAAATTAAATATGTTCCACGAACCACGATATTTAAATTTTTGACCTTAGCCAAAAAAGTTCTTTGCTACCATCAGGTCCAAATTCATTATTTTCAAGACACTGTTAATTGAATTCAAATGCAACTTGTCTTCCGGAGTGCGACTAAATGCAATTAGACGCTTTTGCAGTGGTTTGCAGTGCGTTTGCACGTAATACTACTATGAATTAAGAATGAATAATTATACTCTTGACATCATCTTGACATACATAATCCTCAGAAGAATGTGTTCTATAGCAAACAGGTTCAACTTTTTCATCCACGTTTTATCTCGCGCATATCTTGTTTCCTAAAGTATCGACAATGAACAACTCGGTTTTGAGAATCACTAGGTACTCACTCCGTTTCTGCGAATCGATCAAGACAATTTTATGGTAAAAAATGTTGACAAGACATCAACATTCGTTCCTGAACTCTTCGTGGACCTAAACTAATCTCTGCCAAGGAAAAGTCACTGTCATACATTATAACAATTAAGTGAAACAGGTTCTTCGCATCTTCATTCTATCATTATAAACCCATGATACTTACAGTAATAGCAATAATAATAAAAATGCATTTATTTATCTTCGAAAATCATGGCCTAGCATGACATTAGTTTGTACTCCCCCATTTCATATGCATTTCGCAGAAAAGCTAAATTTTTGCAATTTTTAGAGGTCAGGAATCCCCAACTATGAATTAACTAGTTAATGAATCAAAGAAGTATGCACAGCAGTCAGTGAGTTTACGGATTATCCGAGAACCAATACACGATTAAGACCCTTGCTCAAAATTAAGGAACATTAGGAGATGCGATTCAGATGAACATTGTCCCTTGCTTGTAGTATCAACAAGTAACCTGCTTTTAGGTTTGCACTTTGACAAAAAGCAACCATGGTTTAATCTGATAATCTGATCCGTCTTCCATGAAACTAATCGCTGCAGCAAAATCTCTACTTGTTTTTTACACTTTTCAGAATTTGTTGAATTGATTCTGAAAAAATCACTTAATAAGAAACTTTTTTAACTTGAATCTATGACAGGAAGGTGTGACTTGAGTCATGATACTGCAGACACGAACATTTCATCGGGCCTCACAGAAGAAGAAGAGACGCTAATTAGTTACTCGATATTTGTATTACTCAATCTTACTGCACAAATGTAGAATAAAACTCGATTCGAATGCTGTTGATCACTTCATGCTAAATATTTTTCCAAATCCTCAGAAACATATACTACGACGAAAGGTAGCCTCTTGAGCGATCTACTGCTAAGTTTTGTTGACTAATGTTGACACCAAGAAACTTACTTAATCAATTGAACCTGTTGACTTGATCAGAACTAGCAACAAAGTACTATCAATATACAAAGTAGATCCTTCTCTCTCTTAAATATAATAAAAAAACTCCAAGAAAGGATTTCTTTAACAGACAACATGTTTTCTTCGAACTACGTCAACACTAACTCACCAGAATTGTAAAGATAATTTCGCAGAGCTTGTTTACGCACCTCGGCTCCCATCGAATCCGTGTCTTTATGGTTTATATTCTGACGGAAAGTGAATAAGCGGTAGATAACCTGACAGTATAAATGCGCTCGTAAAATGTTAATGTAACGCATTAACCTCCTCAACCAGTCACTGGGTCAAGTCTGTGCTGCTTTGGTATCAGCGTTCACACCTGTTAAGCATGTTATTCAAAAATCGGAGGCAAAAGTAAGACCAATTAATTACGCCGTTCTCTGTATAACTCTGTATATACTGATTTACTGACCACTTAATTCCTTTGCTCCAGGTTCTTTGCGGACTACATGACACGGGTCTCATACATATACAATTCCACTTTGCACGGAGATAAGCAAGAGCTTTTTGCAAAGCTCCATGAACACAGGAGAACCAAAAAAGGACCTTTCCGCATTGTCGAACTCGGAGCTGGTTCAGGTAAATTATATCAATAAGATGAATACTTCCTCTGCAATTCTAATTGATTTTTGTTGACTGTAGGATGCAACTTGCCCTACTACCCGGAGAACTGTTCTCTCAGCGTTGTCGACCCCAACCCCTTCTTCCAGCCCCACTTCCGTGCAGCCCTTGAGAAGGTTTTTAAGACTCAATCAGTTCGACTCTGTAACGAAAATTACTTTATTTTTCATGCGACCCTTGATTACATTTCAGTGCCCCTGGATAAACTTTCAAGGGTTCCATGTGGCTTACGGAGAAGACATGAGTTTCATAGAAGACGGAAGTGTAGATGCGGTCGTGACTAGTTCCGTAGGCTGCAGTCTCACTAGCGTTCAAAAGACGTATCAAGAGATCCTACGCATTCTTGCTCCCGTGAGATCACAATGACAAAACATCCCCAGGGATTTAAGCTAAACCGTGGGTAATCATAAAGTTACGAATTTTTCAGGGAGGAAAGTATTACTACCTGGATCACATTTTGGGACGCCCTGGAACATGGGCCTATTACAAGCAAAAGTTAATGGCAGCGATTCCAGTGTGGCGATTCATGACCTGCAATTGCCACATCGACCGAAATCTCGACCACCAAATCACACTGATCGGATTCTCATCCGTAGACCAAAGGGTTTTCGAAATGGACACCAAACCGTACATCGGATTTCATTTCATTTCCCCTCATGTCACAGGCGTCGCTACGAAATAAAACACCTGACTTAATCTCATTTTAAATTTCTCGCTCTATCATTTATTTTGATTCTGTTTATTAAAATCGAAAGTCGACAATCGGAATAAAGAATTGGAAAGAATCAGCAGGGAACCGAGCGTAATTCATTCAGAGACGCTTGTTATTTGATTCACTGTCAGCACTGGCAATTAAACGTCAATGATTCACATTCACACATCTTATCACACGTCAAGATTTCCCTGTGGCATGTGACATTTATAATGTTGTGTGGACGTCGATTCTCGTTGGACTGAGGTACTTCAGGTGAAGGTGAAGTTTTACGTGTCTCTCTCACGTTCAGATTTTCAGATCGACTCGTTTGGCAAGACGCAAGAACCAGTTTTTGCGTGTGACCATGACCAACAGCGCCTCATTTTTTCCAGGCTACTTAAAGTGCGTGCTTAATATCGGGTTATATTTAATTGTCTCGTGTAATTCAACCTAGTAAGTATTTAATCATCTGTTTAAGTAATAGGCAGTACACATGATTAAAATGAGATTATGTACAACTGTTTAAAAGTAAGCTTAATACGACATGGTTCCGTTGAATGCGGTGACTGGGGATGCGATGAAGAGTAGCTGTTTGTTGAATAAAATATCTGCGATGAACAGACACGCGACACTTAGAAGGACAACGTAGGTTCCCATTTCCGCCAAGAACATCCTTAATTAGTAAACAAACAATTAATTAATATCTTTAAGCTCTGGTTTAATTGAGAAGCTGTTTGTCTTACTTCTTCTGTTGTTGTCGCACGATGGGAATTCGCTTGAAGTCTTCCTTGAAGATGTAATTTTTAACTCCGAAGAAGCATTGATGCATGTAACTTCTCCAGTTGAGATTCTCCAGGTCAACGTAGAAAGTGTCTCTGTCCTTCGGACTCATGCGAGACGCCATCAGCGTCAAGTTCTTCCGCTCGTAGCTCCACTGGTGAGTTCGGAAATGCTGCAGTACTGAACATAAGTCATGCACACGCCAAAACATCTTCAGGAGTCTGCAAATGGAGAGGAACTTGTTAGTTGGCCTATTTTTATGAGCTCAGCTATTCGACGAATTACTTTGGTTTGGATCCCGTGAGTAGGGTGACGCTGTCGACGATAAGGAAGGGGATGACTGAGAGGAAGAAGGAGATGATGGCATAGTAAACGGGGTTCCTCACGAGGGTCAAACGGGGACTCCGAATCGAACCTTCTAACGGGTATTTTGTAGCTCCTTCATGCCAGTAGTCCCTGAACTCTCCTAAAGTTACAGGGTTGACGTTACCCGTGCAGCAGTGTAATACAATCGGCTCTCCAACCCTGAAAACAACTCTCAAACGTTAAAATTGGCTCACTGGGGCATCGTGAGAAATGTGGAAAGTTGGCGTTGGTTGACGTTGGTTGACGTTACCTTTCGATATTAGTAGAAGCGTGCCAGGCTGATGCGACGACGACGTTTGTAACAACGTCAAGAGGAACAATGTCAATTACTAATTCTTCGTGTGCAACAATATGAGTTATGAGTCCTTTGTATACCGAAGCCATCAATCCAGTCGCCCCTGTAAAGCAATCCACAAATCCTGGCGATGGGCCTTTCCACGTCGCACTAACTGCAACGAGAATCGAACAGTTAATCAGCCATCCTGTCTTTTAATCTACTTAAGTATCTGCTGTGATGGTTGGTGCGTACTTACTTATGGAAGGACGTACGATGGCTACAGGGAACTTCTGATCCCGAAGGAGACACTCAGCCGCAGCTTTGGAGTAAGTGTATGTGTTTGGACGTCCCTGAAGGACGCTTGGGGTCACCAGGTCAATGACTTCCGAACTCATTGACTCTAAAGTAGCAATGTCACATTCTGTCTTCAGCACCTCCTCTTTCACTTCCTCCCTGTGGCAATTCGAATATGCGGTCGACACGTACACAAAAACCTGTACAATAAATCATGTCTCATTAAACTCATCTTTCACATGACCTTGACATGCTTAAGCACCATCGAAGACTGACCTTAAGGTGAAGAGCCTCTCTTGCAAGTTGCAGTACCCTTGCAGTCCCTTTGTAGTTAGTATTGAGGGCGTTGAGAAGAGCATCGTTGAATTTGACAGAAGCTGCAGAGTGAATTACAACGGAAATGTGATGAATCAAGTAAATCCGATCTCCTTCGCTCATCCCCAAAGAGTCTTTCTCAATGTCCCCCGAAATCGCCCGGACTTTCCTCAGCACTCCAGGATTCTCACTTTTTATCCTACTGAACATCTGCAAAATCCCAAATGACATGTTTGTCTGACTTTTGAATGTCATCATAAGGCTTATCAATCTGAAAAGGGTCTTACGGGAGAGAGCAGAATGTCATCAAGTCTTCTTTGAACATCAACTCCCCGTTTGGGTCTGACCAGGACGCAGACTTCCTTCACAGCGGGACACGACCTCAGCAGTTTTTCCAGGACCGCTTTGCCCAGGAAGCCCGTCACTCCCGTCAGCAACACCGTCTCTCCTCCGTAAAAATCGTCAATCATACTTAAGGTGATGTCTCGTCAATTCCGATCGAACAACTAATGCTTCTTCTCTACTTATTGTCAAATCCAAGTTCAGGTAGTGTTTCGTGCATGTGTGCAGTGCTGTACAGACTTACTAGCTACGACTGCAGAGCCTGAGAAACTGGTCTCTTGTCTCCTTTCCTACACAGCACTCGTGCAATGTAATTGACTCGTAATACCTTTAAAGACACGCAAGCACAGCGAAAGCTTAGGTGATGCGTTTCGACGTAACTATAATCCAAAAATCCCAATGATCTTCAATCTACTTTAAATATAAGTGGACTTTTCCAAGAACTCTCACCCCCAACGGCAACTACCTACTCAGCTTCAAAAACATGAATACTTCCTATCACGGATGACGGTAAAAAAGGTTATTATTTAGAATCCCTGCGAATGGTATTTTGAGAGAAGGAATAACTTATTAATGGGAAGCTCTCTTCAGCCGTGAATGATATAGTAACAACGAATTCGGTAGAAGGAGCCCTGCAAGCGTCTTGCCGTTGAGCTTCGAGTAGCTGACTGATTGCTGACTGCCGTGACCTTATGGGGAGTGAAGTTAAGTCTCAAGTCGGAAGGATCTAACAATACACACTTACCTCCTGTCAGCAACTGATACAGCACTATGATACCCTACTCATACATTCCTCAGATGAAAGTCATCCTTGAAGATACTCAAGGTCTGTTTGTCATCCAAGACAGGGCTAAAATTAGTCATAGTATACCTAGTTATAGTTTATACTAACGTCTGCAAAGAATAAAGATAGTTAGGCATGCAGGTCTCCTACATACCTAATGATCGAACCTCATCTCCCTATTGGAGATAAGGCCGGTCAACCACTTCTCTGCACACACATCCTTCCACAAAGACATGTTTTTTAGTCAATTAGTTCTGAAACACGGGCAAAAATTTTTCAAAATGTGGGAATTCTACACAAGACTCCCAGCCTCTGTCGTCACTCGTCAGGACCAAAAATTACTATCTGGCCTGTCGCATACTTACTCAGCACGAAATGGACTTCGAACATGGATACTCTTACTATTAGTAAGAGTACTAATGGGCACTTTTTCATAATTCGAATCAAATAAATAAATTATAATACAACAATAAAATAATAATGTACATGTACTACTTGTATTCTCCCACCGTCAAATCATTTTATTCATTTTACCTTCGCATTCACGTAGGTAGGTACCTATTTTCCTCATTAGCCATAATTTGACAAAGAACGCACACTTCGTCATAACCAAGATTCCGTGTTATATACGACTATCAAATTGTCCAGCGGTAAGCACGGATATTCTGTTGTGCAAGATGAGTTACAGAGTAGGACCAGGATACGAAGTATGCTTTTCAATCATCTGGATTCCACACTTTATTGAGATCATCTACGGTTCCATTAAATAATGTCGTAGTACGGGATACAAGGAAGCTGTCAATAGCAGAGGCTCTTGGAGCAAAAAATTGTACATTTGTTTCCCTCGGGAAATTATGATAAAAAATCAGCCTGCTCGAAGGCCATGCCTCTGTTGCCCAGAAAAGATTTTTGGGGCTAATCAGGGAACTCTATTGATTCTCGTGTAGCCCAATTACCTATCTGTGATTCAAGGAAGAGGAGAGATTTGATGCAAGCTACTAACTACATATGCAGATTCATTAGAACTGAACGTCTTCTTGGAAGACTGGCTCTTACGCCGTAAAAACTGAATTGTAAGAAAACCTGTCGCAGCCACCACCAACAAAAGTAGAGACCACTTGACCACACGACCAGTCTGCTTCTCAGTTGTTGTTCATCTGCAGAAGAAGATCAATCGCAGTCGCACACACGTGGAGTCTCACGCAGAACAAGATGAGTTTGTCTTTAGCCAAAGAATTGGGATGTCAGTTGGGAATCAAGTTGGTGTACGCGTGGCTGTGGGTCGAGAGGATCCTCATCAAGTACATTTTGTTCTCCCTCGTTAAGCGGAAGGTGAGGGAGTTCTACCGACTTGATGATGAGAACAAGGACCTCATTCAGGTCAACAACGATGAATTCTACGTCCACACTGCCAACAGAAGTCTCATGGGATGCTGTGAGTCGTACATGAACGGGTGGATCTCCATTAAGAAAGTAGACGAAGCCATAGCCAATGTCATCCGATCTGGGAATGTGGTGACTGATCCTGGATTCAAATACAAAGCTTTCCTCGACTATCTCGTCTTCGACCTTTTCCACACTTCTTCTTGTCAGAAATCAATTGAAGTCGCTGACACTCACTACAATTTAGGTAAGCTAAAGAATTCATGTTTCCTTTCCTTTTCCTATCATGTATATCAAATTAACCAAATGTCTGCCTTGGTAGGAAACGACTTATTCGAGGCGATGCTTGGAGGTGGTATGAACTACTCGTGTGGTTTGTGGTTGTCCCCACACGACACGCTGGAAATCGCTCAAAAGAACAAGATGGACTTGTTGGCGAAGAAGCTGAAGTTGAAGAAGGGAATGCGGGTCCTGGACATCGGATGCGGTTGGGGAGGAATGGCAAAGTACTTCGCTGAAGAATATGGAGTGTCGGTTGTAGCAACAACGACATCCGTAGAGGGAGCTAAGTACGCGATGGAGTACTGCAAGGGTCTAGACGTCGAGGTTCGAGTTGCTGACTGCCGTGACCTGATGGAGAGCAAAGACAAGTTCGACAGGATTCTTGCCGTGGAAGTCCTCGTTCACGTCGGTAAGAAGAACTACCGAAGCTTCTTCTCTCAAATTAAAGAATGCCTCAAACCGGATGGAATCTTCCTCCTCCACGCCATCGGATCCAACGATCCTCGTCTTCCTACCGTAAATAACCTCCACAATACAATGATTCCCGATTCCCGCATTCCTCAGATCAAAGACATCGTTGAGGACACGCAAGGTCTCTTTGTCGTCGAAGACTGGGCCAACATCGGAGTTCACTATGATAGAACTGCTCTCGCTTGGAACAAAAACTTCCAGAGGGTCAAAGATAAATTCATTCTCAAGTCCGGAGAGAAATTCTGCAAAATGTGGGAGTTCTTCCTGCAGACAAACGCTGCAGTCTTCAGAACAAGAAACTCGCACATTTGGCACGTTGTATTCTCCCACAATGGACTCCCGCAGGGATATTCTTATTGATCACACTTTTTCCATACTAATCAGTAATCATAGCCATGTAAATTAGCCATAATATAGAAGCACACGTTATAAACAAGTCAATAAATAACTTTTGTAAAAGATCCAGCATTAATTATTACATCATTCACGAGACCCGTGCGGGTTATTTATTGCTGGACCTGCCTACCTTGCCACTTATACTCTCGCATTACCATATCTTGATCGAGTTTACTCATTTCACAATGAGAAAGAACAGGTTACTTACAAGTTCATCAATTACCAAGAAATGGAAACCGCACTACGCCTATAATTACCCGAGACCACTAATAAACATAAATTATTGGCAATGCGGTGTGCAGCACAAGGTGACACCTTCGTAATGACCTGACACGTGTGTTCCTGATTGTCCGCCAAATATAGTTTTTAATCATCTAAGGAACTTCCAACCTTTTCTTTGTGTTATCCAATGCTTCATAATATACGGTTGTTAGCTGCAGGTGCCTTAATTGTCGTCTTTAAACTAAGTTGGTCTCACGACCGTTTGAAACGATAGGGCATTCCTTGGAGGGCACCACATTATGCTTCATGCAGTCAGTACTTGTGTACATGCCAAGAAGGGGTGATATGAGAATGATATTAGTTTTAGGTTTTAATTGTTTCGTATGGAAATAACTTGGCGTATTTATTAATGATACTGTACAAATATTCACAAAGTGCTGGAAGAAACATTATTAGAGAGGCCTGTCGTGGACTTTGAAGTGAAGTCCGACTTTAGGCCTGAGTGCGATATCCGGAGTAATTTCAATCTGTTCGAACTCGTCCATCGCCTCGAAGTTGTAGTTCCTCAGTAAAGTGCTCAGGACTACCTTCACTTCCATCTGTGCAAACCGAATTCCTATGCAGTTCCTTGGGCCTGCTGCAAACGGAACGTATGCATAGGGGTTTCTGCCGAGACAGTTTTCTGGGAGAAATCTTTCTGGGTCGAACTTCATTGGGTCTGGGAAGACTGCAGGATCTCTGTGCAGTTCGAGAATGTCCAAAGCCACCGATGTTCCACTGGGAACTGTCTTCCCATTCGCCAGTGTCAGATTCTGGTTGATGTGTCTGAAGATGACTGGAATGGGAGGACAGAGTCTTAAGGACTCTTTTATGCAAAGTTCCAGGTATTTCATTTTAGCCAGGTCTCCTGTGGTAACGTGACGCTCCCTGTCGCCTTCGAAAACCTCGTCTAACTCCTCCTGCACGCGACGTTGGACCTCCGGATGCGTCGCCAAGTGGAACAGCGTCCACGCTATTCCTGACCCAGATGTGTCGTGACCCTGAAATTCAATTCACCTTTTTCAGTACAGCCTACCCCTTCAGTCCTTCACTTGTACTTCCATGTCTTCTACTTACAGCGACCATGAAGATGTCAGTTTCGTTTCTGATTTCCTCATCGGTGAGAACAGTCCCACCCTGCGACACCTCCAGCAGCAAGTCGAGGAACGCCAAACGGGGCTTCTCTGTTCAATTCAGGGGTAACGTGAGAATTGATCTAAAAGAAGGGATAACTTGTGATTGACTTACTGGAATTCATAAATTCGTCCTCCTCCTCGTTGGCATTCTTGTCATTGGACGCTTCTTTGTTCTTGAGGAAAAGTTGTCTCCTCTCAGCGATGACCTTTTCAGTGAAATCGTGAAGAACTTTGAGGTGCTTCTTCTCTGCTCGTCCCTCTGGAGAAATCTTCCAAATCCAATCAGGTTGCAGCCATGGACGAAGCATTCGCTTCACTATCAAACTCGACACCCTAGAAAGAAAAGGGCCTTAAAGGACCTTGTCTTACAGTAAACTCACTTCAGTAGTATGAAAACTTACGAGACAACAGCCTTCAAATATTTCAAGTTCTTGTTCGTCTGCGCACCAATCCTCGTCCCCATTGCTGCCTCTGTTCCGAGCAATTAAGCATATCAATTAATCGAACTCAAAAGGTATTTAGAAGGGCTCATCTAAAACCAGTGCTTACCACAAATGACGTCGAGGGTGCAGCGACAGCAGTATGGGAATAGATTGACGACACCTTTGTCGACACATTCCTTTGCCATAACTTCTTTCATCGTGACACTCTGCTCATTAAATACTTCCATGAAGTCATCCAGGAAACGAAACTGAAAAGCTGGATTCAACAATCGTCTCCTCGGTGTCCATTCACTTCCTACAATCCCCACACAAGATTTATTACAACTGTTGCGAATTAAAATTTTACATTTAGCAGTGTCTTTACCTTTGGCCAAGTTAAGGGCATTTCCAAGCCACGGCTTCAGGGCGAAGTAGTCTCGGCTTTTTTCAATGTGTGCAGTTGAGGACAACACCGTCTGGAGAATAAATTCGGACGTTGTGAGAAAACAACTCAATGCAGTCATTAGTAAACTGGATAATTACCTCAAAGTCTTTGGCAGAAGCGAGAAGTACGTAAGGCATGTTAAGCATCCACAATCTGACAACAGGGCCGTATTCATCGACCAGCTTCCGAGCAGTTCCAAGAAGTTCTACAAGTAGCAAACTGTTAATAGAATACAGTCCCAATGAATAGGAGTTTTTGGGAACAATACCTGTGCTGGGTACTACAAAAGATCCTATATTTCCAAGGAAGGGTTTTGAGGGAGGTCCTGGAAGTTCGTCGAGGTGCTTCTTAATTCTGGCGTCTGCTTTGAGGTACTTGAAGTACACAAGCGATAATGCTAGCGTCCCAAGGAAAGAAGTGATCTCCCAGGAGGACGTTGGGATAGCCCGACCAACAATGAGGAGCAGATCTGTAAGGAACATCTTTGTTAGGGGCAGAGTGAGACAGGCTATTCGAATTACTGAGACTAAACTGCTCGCTCAGCTTCTCTAAGACGAATGATTATCCGAAGAATAGGGAATTACTAGTGAAGTGATCAGGAGAAGATGCAAGAAGAAGTCAACAAGAGGATGGCTATAAAGAAGACGGAGAACCTGTTACGTAGAATTCGTTTTTGTCTACCAGTTAAGCCCACTGGTTCCAAGTTCCAATTCCAATGAAATTGAGTCTCTCCTCCTTATTCTCCTTATTACATTATTTCCCCGTGTAAGTTCATCTTAACTACCCCACTTGTCCAATGCTCCAATGCCAATCATGTAACTATTATAATAAATGGAAATTTTACGTATTCTTTATCCCTAAAATAACTCTTACATGACAAAGTTGTTTTTAATGATGAGACAAATAAATCCACTCTCTTTCAGTTTGCAGTATATTATTCCGGATAATCCGTGAATGTTTTCGGAGAAATTGGAAGTTTTATATTACGCGAAGTTATTTTTAATTTCTTTTGCTAAAATTATCAGGAAGACTAGTAAAGTGCTAGTGCTAGTGCTGTCCGATTAATAAATCGGTTTTCATTTAATAACTCACAAAAACAACCAATTAAGGACCGTGTATTCGTTGGCTTTCTTAGGTGTGTTACAAATAAATTGCCTTTCGATAAGCCTATATTATGGCCAGTATGCTATAGTCAATTGTATGCTCTCTATTTGTCAATTCTCAATATATATTTTTGTTTATTTCGATTATTCTCACGGATAAAAGTACATAAAAAGGTCTAAGCGATTCACATTAAATGATTACCAATATTATTAAATTATTAGGATCCAACGTTTACTCTTTCGGACTAAGGTCTTATCGTCTGTTGTATCCATAAACGTTGAAGAGATCTAATTGTAAGAAGTAAGGCACATTTATTAGGTGCAACTCATTCACGTAAAAGTTGTCTATAGTATTTGCACTACCTCTGAAGTACTGGTCTCTCGCCAGCACAGATTTAGTAAAGTCGGGTTCTTCGGCTTCCGTTGCAGTGAGAAGTCCGCCATATTCCTCAGGCAGAATTTTAGGATCGACGAATTTATGCAGCGATGAATAGTCATATCCGTGAAACTGAATCTACAATTACAATCATTTTCTTTATAAAAATCCCAATTTAAATCAGCTGGAAAGCTCCCTGATAGAGTAACTTCCGCATACCCTTTTCTTCATCTTCGCCTTCATGAACGCCTTCGCACAAGTGTACATGCCATTAAATAACAAATTGTTGTTTACAAAATGAATTCCTTTTATCCTCATTGGAAATCCGTCCTTAAATTGTGATATTCATCATATTAACAACAAAATTAAGGTGCATTTTTTCGGGTTAAAAGGCAGCATACCGTCAAGTACCACAGAATCTTCATGCAGCTGGGTCCACAAGCAGTAACGTGGTGTAAAGCCAAACCTTTCAGGTCGACAATGAACACCGATCCATTTAGCTGCGTCTCTTGTCTCATTGCTATCGTATCTAGGATTGGAAAGTTAGACCGGAACAAATTCAGAAACGGAGTTTCCTTCGGATTCCATCGTCCTGAGACATTTAAACTGTTGTTAGAGTACAAGCAAATTAGAAATCTAGTGAAATAATTGGAATTTGAGCACACCAACTTTCCACACGATAATCTGCCTCCCGAATTTGTCCCTGTGTGCCAAAGTTGTGGAGAACCCTGTCTTATAAACTTCCTCGTAAACGCTGGGATACAAACCGTCGTGACAGTGCGCCATGCTATCTCGAGTTTCCCACCAGCTGGTCAACTATACAAAAATGCATATCAATCAATACACACATTCATGACTTGAATTACATTGAAACTTATGATAAGCACGAAGAACTTACAGACTCCAACGCCCGTTCGGGATTCAGCTTTTTAGTCCTGAGAAATCTAAGCAGGTAGACGTCATCCATTGGACATTTCAGCGTCTTCACATCTGAGAGGATTTCAAATTACATTTTGATCAACTTGCTCAGAAAATTATAATCACGTTTAATTGCACTTACTTTCAACAAGTTGCTTGAAACGGTGGAACGCTATTCTCTCATGCTCATCTTCATCCTGAAGCCTAGCCAAGGAATTGTCCGTGCTGAATTGTTCCATCCTCTCTTTACCCTTCACTTCCAAACGGCTCCAAATAGTGTCACAAAGAAGCGAACACTTCCAAACTACAGTTGTGAAACTTTTTAATCTTTGATTGGAACCTTGAGAGACGCAATAATACGGAATACTACGGAGCAACTTCTTTAGTCTAACAATTCTACAATCAACAGTAATTTACAACTAATCGCAACTAGCAAAACGGTATATATACAAATGGACACACAGTAGAAAATTGTCTTTCTCAAGGTGACCACCTCAACTGTAGCATGTGAGATTATTGCAGCTGTAGCAAGAATCGTTGGTAATGGTTAGCCATTCGACGTGAGAACAGTTAGTATGAACATCATGACTTTATGAATTTGATATCAAGGTATTCTCCGCCCGTATAATTGTTGCTACTCCAGCCTTTTCGCACAATGTAATATGGTTACTACAGGACTTCTTGCGATTCATGTGGCAGAACGTGATTTACTTCTTCTATCCACTATCATACATCGATCTGCTATTATTCCCTGACCCCGTCTTCTGTCTACCTACTTGTCTCTCTCTGTGTTTACTAAACTCACGTTAAGCTCACTACACGATTTGTTTCAACACGGCTATCCCCAACCACACCGAAGAAGGAACGGAAGCTGACCAACGAGAATAAAGCGTAGATACCGAGATTCGAAGAAATCACTAATGTTGTACATTTTCTTAGAACTCAATAATAAAAAATGTGTGTTTGGTATGCGAAGAATATCCCAAAGTTGAAAGTGATTAATTTTATTGGTTACACGAGGAAATATCCTCCTTAAAAACACTGCTGAACTTCCCAAGTATTTCCAACACCAATTATTCACCCGCAACCGAAGTTATTATACACATAGGTAGTCTAAAAACGTAATCGCATTCTAGGAATTAAATATGTATCTCAGGGGATTAATAGCTTCAACTATAATCATTTAGTTTTTTGGAATTCTGAGAATTGCTTAGTAGGTTGCTAAAAGTCTGAAACAAGTTTTTTGCTCCTTCCAACTGGTTTCACGAATCACGAAGCCTTGACATTCGCATGGGTTGCACGTACCTTTTAATGATTCACTTATCCTTATATCCAGAATTGTTTCTACTCAAGCAGCCACAAAACCACAAGCTGCATCATCTTAATTCATGATTTTTGCTGCTTTTATGCCGTCAGTCTTGGCTTATTCACTGAACGACTGGACAACATACCTTTTTCCTCGTGACACAACTCTCCCCACCTTGCCCATTTCTACAGCAGGATTTTTATTATTTGTTGCTGATCATGGCTAATTCCACATTCTGAACGCATTCACAGCGTGAGTATTCCAGGTTCCACAAGCACCCTCGAATGCATGCATTTCTGTAACCTCATAAGTTGGTCTTTGGAAATCCAATCAGTTCATATTTCTAAGCTAAACTATAGTTCATAAACACAGGATAAAGAAGTCCCGTCGGTCATCAGCATGAATGGGTAAGTGAGAAGCAATTAATTGTGCTCATGATTTTGAGGCTTGCCGTTAAATGCGATTTGAATTCTATTCTCAGGGTTCAAAACGTAGCGTATGAGGGTGGGGAAGAAGTGGAAATACAGATGGAAGGACGCGTGTCACCCGAGTCACCCCCTCCTACTTACGATTACGACGATGTGGCAACGATAGAGACTACGTCAATTAAATCGTCAGGGGACTATGAGACATGTACGGTAGTCCCTGCAAGAGGGTCAGCAGAAACAGAAAGAAGACCTGCAGTGACTGTACGGGGTGCGTATAAATCCTTCGGGAAGTCTACACGTGTCCTCAACAATTTCAACATGACGGTGACAGAAGGAACTATGTAAATGACCACACAAACCTTCCTACTTTTCCACACCTTTCTTTCGAAGCTTTCTTGTAAATAAAAAAAGCTTTTGTTTAACAGATACAGCTTGTTGGGAAGCAGCGGGTGCGGAAAGACGACGATCCTGTCTGCCATAGTGGGAATCCGGAGTTTGGACAAAGGCGAAATCAAAGTATTCGGGCAGAAGACTGGAACTCCCCAAAGTGGAATTCCTGGTCGATGCGTCGGACACATGCCGCAGGTATGTCCATTTATACTAATGTTCAGACTTCAGACTTCAATGAATAGACAAAATAGAATTTAAATGTGGTGGTGGGTGTGACAGGACTACGCGCTGTACTCGGAGTTCAGTGTGGAAGAATCTCTCCAGTATTATGGTTTCATTTATGGAATGACTAAATCTCAAATCAAAGAGAGATCTGAGTATCTCATCAAGTTCCTAAATCTTCCAAAGCCTACCCAAAAAGTTGGCACCCTCAGGTACAACTCCGTTCGGTTTGCGTTTAAACGTTTAATTAAATGCAACTAAAAAACAATTAATTGTCATCTTGTAGTGGTGGACAGAAGCGAAGGGTTTCTCTTGCTATTGCGTTGTGTCACGAACCAAAGCTCCTTATTTTGGGTAATTCGCACATCACATCATAAGACGGCACATTACGTGTCATATTATTCATTTTATATTTTAATTTTTTGCAGACGAGCCTACGGTGGGTGTGGATCATTTGCTTCGTGAGAGGTGAGACACCCATTATCTCAATCTCGATAGCTTCAAGTATGCGGTAATAACAACTGATGCAATACTGATAACCTTGTCTTTCGCAGCATTTGGGTACAATTGAGGAACTTGGTTGCCGACGGGAAGACCACAGTAATAATCACCACCCACTACATTGAGGAATCAAGAGGCTCAGATACTGTAAACCAAACTAATTATTTTTACATTTCTTAAATCGGTTCTCAATTACTTAACAATTAAATTCTTATATGTATGTCAGATTGGTCTGATGAGGAACGGTCGTTTGCTGACAGAGAAAAGTCCGTTGGATCTCCTCAGAGAACACAATGTGACGCTGCTCGAGGACGTTGTTCTCAATCTGAGTCGATACGATTCGGAGATCGACACTTGTGATGACACAAACAAGAATCATCAGAATGTCACCTCTGAGAAGAACAACGGGGAAGAGGTGGTGGAAACTCCGACGTATACAAACGATACGAAGGATCTCAGCCTTAACGAACAGTACCACACTGCTTCCTTCTCCTTCAGTCGACTTCGGTCACTCCTCCAGAAGAATATGATCCTCCTTTTCCGCAACTTCTTGTAAGAACTTTTTCGACAATTTCCAAACATTGTGGTCCTGGAACAATCCTTACAGTCTCTTTTTTAACCAGGTTCCTTCTGTTCAACTTCTTCTCTCCGTCTCTTCAAATCGTCGTCTGTTGCTTGGTATGCTTTCTGGCTTGTGAATATTTTGCCAAGCCGATAGTTTCAATAAAAACATTTTAATAATTTCTTCTCCAGGCCATAGGGGGAATGCCGATGTATTTGAAGTTCGGAGTTGTGAATTACGAAAACCCTTCAGGATGCAGCACTTATGAAGACACTGAAGACTGTGTCGCTGAGAACTTGAGTTGCTCCTTTATGAACAAACTTCCAAAGGGAAACTTTTTGGAACTGGTAAAATCGAATTACCTCTCTGTATAAGCCAAAGCCAAGATAACTCACTCCAACCGCTGGATATTTTGAAGGTTCCTTATGAAAATGAGGAAGCAGCTCTGAGGAGTGTAGAAAAAGGACACACCTGGGGGTATATGTCATTCCCTGCAAACTTTTCAGCAAGCCTGCTGGATCGAATGACCAGTGGACAATACACGAGCAACGAAAGTCTTGAAGGCTCCACCATCACGTTTCAATTGGATATGTCAAGTACGTTAGCGTTAGTCCTTCTAAGCTATTTGAGTGTATCTGTTTTACTGTACTCACTAACAAATGACATTTCAGGCCAAACGATTGGAAGTGTGTTGGAACGAGCAGTCTTCACAACCTTCCCCATCTTTGCGTCGTCTATCCTGGAAAATTGCGGCAATGACCCTCGAGTTGGCCAAATGCCCATAAAAGTGCGCCTTAACAATTATTGCATGGACTTATTTGGAATCCACGTATACTAATTTTTAATTGTTAAATAGTTTAAGGATGCGGTGTATGGCTCACCGGACACCGCATTCCGCGAATTTCTAGCACCGTCTGTCCTACTTGGCCTCCTCTTTTTCTTTCCCCTGTGTTCAAGTGGAATCGTGTACATTTCAGAAAAGAAGGCAGGGACGCTGGACAGGTCACTTGTGGCTGGAGTGACGACGCTGGAAATCATGCTTTCCAACCTAGTCTCACAGACATTTGTCCTCCTCGTCCAAACTGGATTTGCATTTATAATGCTTACACAAGTATTCAATATTCCCATTCAAGGCTCCGTTCTTGGGGCCCTTTCCATCGCCATTCTCATCGGAATCTCTGGAATGTCTATGGGTACCTATTCCTACTCAATTCAATAATGATTCGAAATTTTTCCAAGGAACAACTGAACAACCCCTTTCCCTATCTCTCAATCTTATTTAGGATTCCTCATCTCCACATTCTGTGAGGAGGAAATCCACGCAGTCCTTTTGGCTATTGGAACATTCTTCCCGAACTTTCTCCTCGCAGGTACAGTGAGATACAAGACGACCCAAGGGACATCTTAAGAAAACTGTGTGTTTGTGTAATTAAGGAATGGTGTGGCCAATCGAGGGTATGCCTTTGTTCCTGAGGTACTTCGGATACCTCCTTCCCTGCACGTTGGCGTGTGAATCCATCCGGTCCATCATTTCACGAGGATGGAGCGTATTCCACTACCGCGTCTGGCCCGGATTCGTTTCCACCATCGCTTGGATTTGCCTCTACTGGTTACTCACCATTTTTATACACAAAAAGTTCCAAGGAAAGAAATAAACGCTGTTCATTTTTACCAAGGTTTTTTGACGCTTGTTGACCACGAAAAGCGTCTAGCAACCTTGCATTTTTACTGCCAATAACCAACACGCTAGTTTTGTTCTCGAATTTGCATGTCAATTTATCTGCAGCGTCACAAGTTCCAAGTTCCAATCTTGCAGCATATCGTGGAATGCATGGGAACGGGGTTTCGGGGGAACGAGAGATTCACCTCTGCCCGCGAACTTTGTATTCTTTTCCCTTTCCCAAAATATTTTGCTGAGAAGTCCGACCCTCCCGTCCCTTGCCGTGAGACGTTGGCGTCACTTTCTCCGTCTTCGTCCACGTCATGGCCTCCGCCAAGTGGCCACATTTAATTTCTACCGTTTTTGGGGACCAGTTCATCCCCCACAGTGTCCACACTGCATCCGCCCCTCCTGCGAAGTCCTCACAATCTTCCTTACCTGCAACTACGTCTTCTAGTGCAGGTCAGCAGGTCCACAAGAAACCTCGACTTCTGGAAGATGAAGACTCAACCACACCTACTTCCTCCTCCTCTGTAGTGTAAGAAAATGCATATTGATACTAATGGCGAGTGCGAAAATGCAGAGAAAGTTGAAACTGATTTATGATTTAATTCAGAAGGGACAAGGCGGAGGACCTCCACAAGGTTTACTGTCCACTGGTTCGCTCAACGCTAGAGAAGCAATTGGATAACGTGAGGAAGGACGCCTTGTCACAGACTCCGCCACCTCCAACCGGACTTCTTGGTCCAGCCAATATTAAATTCGACGTCTCCTCTCACGTAGGGTCGTTTGTGATTTCAAGTGATCGACTGACTCTTAACTCGCAATCCAATTTCGGATCAATTAGAGCCTCTTCTTGTGTTTATGAAGGTCTGTGTTTTAGACTTGTAAGCTTCGTATAAGTATAATGAGAATTAATTTAAATGAAATGTGGCTTGTAGGAAAATGGCAGTACGAAGTGCATCTGGGAACAGATGGTGTAATGCAGTTGGGCTGGGCGACAATCAACACGAAGTTTACTACTGAAAAAGGTGTCGGAGACTCTCACGACTCATTCGCATATGACGGAAATCGTCTTCGTAAGTGGAACCGTACTACTAGTCCTTATGGCGATCAACACAGACAGTGGCAAGCTGGGGATGTGATTGGAACTGTTATCGACTTAGACAATCGAAGCATTTCATTTTATAGGTATTAAATATATCAATACACGAAGTATAGAGAAAACGAAGAAGATAGAAGTTAAAATTGATTTTTTGTAGGAACGGGACTGACTTAGGAGTTGCATTCGAGTTGATTCCAAGAGGTCCATCAATAGCTTATTTTCCTGCGATATCGTTAGCGTATCATCAAAGCATCACAGCCAACTATGGAGCAACTCCCCTCCTTTATCCAGTGCCTTCGATCAACCCTCTTCAGTCGACGGACATGAGCCAAACCAAAAAAGCTACACTTCTGCTGTCGTACCTAGCTAAATTGGCTAGAAATTATAACCCTAATCCTACAAATGTAGACGATGCAGAGCCTCTACTTACGGCAAATATAGTTATGGACCTTCTATCTCCACTCCTTAAGTCGAACTTTGTTGTGCAACAATCCTTTATCCCTTTCCTACAAGACAACGCCAGCTTCACTGGAACGATAGTTGAAATTCTCAGTTCCTTTTTGGAACCCAGTGAAATGAGCACCCTGATGGAGAAAACGACATCAACCTTGCTGACTCAGTACAAGTCGAACAGCCTCACCCTTGCTTACGTCTCCCAACATGCTTCCCTTGACCTCCTTATCGCCCTCGCATCACATCCCACAACACGAAGAATTCTTATTACCGAGACCCTTCTCGATAAAACATGGTACGGTGATTTATGAGCGTTTGCATTATGGAACAATGTGGCTGACTAACTTCCCACAATTTATTTTACAGCCGTCTCACGCACTTTCTGAATGTAAATCCACCCCCGCAAAGTCCATCCGGTGCTCTCGACGAAGCATCGTTAAGTCCCCAGCAGATCACAGAAGCGGTTTCACGTCTGGAAAAGAAACAGTTGAAGCTGGTGCTGTCGCTCCTAAACAACGCAGACGGGACACCTAGCAAACCTTCTTCTAGAGCTTTGTTTCTTACAGAGCTTCGAGAACATATTCAAAACGTCTTACGGGTAAGTTAGATTCCACACAGACATATGACATATGTGTTCAAGTTTCACAAGATACACTTCCCGTTCCACAGCCTGGATCTATTCTCCACAAGCCTCTTCAGAAATCGTTGACGTTTGTTTTCACTCTACTGAAAGCTATTGAACTGCTAGCAGAAGAAGAATTATCAGATTCTTCTCTCCTGATTCCACCGTCTCTGTTTTATGATACGTCAATGGACTACTTCGATTTGGACAGAATTGGAGGCCTTGCTTCTCATCTGTACAAGAAGTTTCACACCCAAGTATCCCAGAAGCTAGCGATTCCAGACTATTCGATTGCTGCTGGTCACACTCCTACTACAACATTTGGAGTCACTTTCACTACTGTTCCTGCTACTGCGCCTGCTGTTGCTCAGTTTGCAGCTGTCATTACCGGAACACCAAGGTAGAATTCATGAATTGATTATCTAGGTGATGGGAACTGTGACATGTGAAGAATGCCAATATTATTAATTTTAAATGTTTGTTTTAGTGGCCACAGTATGCTGGTCCCGATGGACTTTCGGGCATTGGGATTGAACATCAGAATACCTATAAATCAAACCAGTGGTGAATCGCAGCCAAAAAATCCAGCAGTAACTCTGTTGGGGAAAGACTCAGGAAAAATCGACCCTTTGTACTCTTTACGAGAACTACTTGATTCAGCTATTATCATATACTCATCATCAACCCCAGCGGCAATTGAAAAAGTATGAAATAATACTTGTATGTCAATTGCAAATGGGAAATCGTTATTCAGTTTGTTTATTCTGCTTAGACGTGGACTCATCTGCAGACAACCAAGACGTATACTACTGCTTTGACCCAAACCCGAGATAAGCTGTCGTCCTCGCAATTAAATCCGGAAGAAGTCGCAGAATTACATAAATCGGCTGAGATCTTTTCATCTAAACTTTCGGAACAGTCTTATACAACTAACTGGATTGACTACGCTGTTCTTACGAAAGAGAGACGAGAAATGCTTCACAGGTTGCTTCAACTAGTAACCGACACATTAACTTCCGCTGCTGAGAGTGAATTACTCGTGTTTGTCCCTGCATTTTACATCGACGCCTTAAATCAACTGGTTACCAACATTACAACCCACTTTAACAATGACTCAATGGCAGAGCTACCTGGTAAGTAACATTTTGACTTTTATTTGTCTCAATACGCCGAGTATGCTTCAATTTTTTGTGTGTTGTAGATCTCTCCACATCGCTGACAGCAGCGTGCAAATTCATCGCAACCAATTTTGCGAACGATTCATTGACACCAGAGATCCGTGAAACCCTTGCATTGGCATTGTCACAACTGACAGGAGAGAAGCTTTTACTGAACTGTTTAGAAAACATTGACGAGGATTCTAAGACGGTATTCTTACGGTCACTCTTACGGCCATATGAGAATCGAGCTTGGGCGCAGTCAAACATAATTCTCAATCGCTTCTGGGAACACTCTCCTAATGCGTTTGCCTCCCCTTCCATTAAAAACAATGACGGTAAGACAAGCATTTACATCTGCTTTGAAATTGAGACTTGTAGTTTCAAGGGGTCGAATAAAATTCCTTTCTAATTTTTACACTTATTTTGTTTCTTACAGCCAGTCCTTCTGAAGTTTATCAGCAGGACTTGAAGTCCATTTTACTGTCGGACTTACCGCTGGCAACGGCTTTCCTTCACTCTGTTTTGAATCAGTTGAACTGGGCACTTTCAGAACTAATATCACTCGTTCAAGAGGTATGTGCTTGTGGAGACCGTGTTTAAATTCTTATACTTAAAGACATTTATGGGATTTCTGTATGCAGATTGACACAGCTGCAGGTTTATCCCAAAGAGTATTCATCGAGTCCAGGCAGCTTAAAATATGCTCCACCTGTTTCGAACTGACCCATCAACTCCTTCGAACTCTAGAGATGGTTACTTTCTTGGCCCCTTCGACCATCACGACCACTGATACACTGCTGTCGAGGCTAGCTATGGTCAGTTTATTTATTTCCTCACGCTTTCTAAGAAGTCGTTGTGATAATAGTCGTGGTTTGTTACAGTTGCTAGCCCAGTTACTGAACAGAGTTGCAACTTCGACAGGATCTTTCCCGTCTGTAGTTCAACTCTCCATCCCTGGCTTAGAAAACATTCGCCCCCAGCCCCTGTTGTCCCCAACCGCTGGTATTTTAATTGCCCTTTTGGACTGCGAAGTCAGCAAGGACAGCAAAGACGTGGAAGAAATTCTGGACTCCTCAGCCGTCCCTCCAATCACACTGACTTTCCTCCAAGAACCTTCATTCGTACCTGCAACCCTCAACTTATTATTACAGCCTGACACTGTGTTCTCTCTGAGATCAAGAATTGGTAAGTGAACGATTTTTCCGGTTGGTTTAAGTAATAAACACTGAAGTTTCCTGTTAAATTTTTCCAGTCGAGTCACCCGGAGACAATCCAGACCTGACTTCAATCGAGCTGATGTATCTAACACTTACAGCAGCGCATGTCAATTTTTGGGCGTCGAAGATCGAAGAAGAATCAAGTCCGATGGACGAAGACACAGTTTGCACCATCTGCTACGCTGCCCAGCAAAACGCTACCCTTCTTCCATGCAAACACAGGACTTGCAAGTAAGCTCACCTTCTCACGTCTTCCTATTAATGAATCTGTTTGGTCTAACTCCCCTTTTCGAAACTTGCAGGACATGCATTCTCCACCACCTTCTTAACCGAGGCGATTGTTTCTTCTGCAAGGCTCACATAGCACAGGTGCAATTGGACAACGGATCTATGATCTACCAAGAAGCAGCGTCACCGACAACCACTGGAATCCCACCACCCCCACCATTACCCGCATCTCCCCTCATAATAACGTCCTCATCATCGCCATCGCTAGCGTCGCCGTCAATAAACGAGGGGTCTTCACCACCACTGCCGCCGCCAAACCCCCCATCCCCGTGATTACTAAACTTGTATTACTTAATTATTATAATGACTCTAACTCTGACAACTATTAACTAATATTGCCCGGTGAATAAAAATAGAATAAAGAAAGTGTATATCTCAAACGAGTCCCGCTCGGAGTGCATCACACGTAGAGAATGGCGAGAGTGCATAGGTAGTAGAAGGTAGCCTATAATAATCCACACTTGCTACCTGTTGCTCCATCATCACACCTGCCTGCACTTGCATTTGTTGCACCTCAGGTGAGAAAGAAAACAGACAGGTGTGTGTGTGTGTGTGATGGGCGATGATGATAGATAACCCGCTGATGAGGACACACCACGGATAATTGAGACGCGCAATGGTCTGCGATGTGGACACCGCTACTCCTCCTCCTTATCGTCTCCTCCACTTCCTCCTCCTCCTCCAATAACAATGACAGACGCAAGCGACACAAACACTCGAGCCTCGCTCTCTGGATCGACGAACAACAAGTCAAACACTTTGCTGGTAAACTTATTTACAAAACAATTTATTCAAGTTTCTTCAGTTTAACTGAGTTGGGTGTGGTTTTGTTTAGGATTCCCGATGGAGATCCACGTGATATCTGAGGGAAGCGTGCAGCCTTACCTGTTGGATCCGAACTTTGAAAACTACCTCCCCATAATCCCATCCGAAGTGGGTGTGGTCAATTTTACGTGGCGAGCTGGAGAGCGGAAGTATTTTTACAATTTTGACCGTCTCCAGTCGTTCAATGAACAAGTCCTGCTTCCTCCCATCGTGTCCATCGACACAAGAGGACGCATCCCCAGGAAACCTAAGTGTGAGTGCCTCTCCGTTCTAGAAATGGTGATCAAGCGAGGAAAGATAACTCGACGTGGTTTGGATTTCAGCGTTTAGTGTGTTTCTTCCGTGCAGCAACGAGCAATCTGGTATAGCGCCGTTTACGATAGGCCTGCTGATAGAGACGCGTCGGGGGAGGCCGTTGCAAGGGACGCCGTTAAGATTTAGACTGAGGAAAGAGTGCGCTGTACGAGGGACACAACCAGACCCTGAGTGTGACAAGAAGTGTGCGAACGGTGGGTGGTGCACCAAGGAGAAGATTTGTCATTGCAAGGAGGGCTACATGGGGCAATACTGCCAGACTGCCCTTTGCTACCCGAAGTGTCTCAATAATGGAACCTGCATCGCTCCTGGAAAGTGTTTGTGCCCGCAAGGATTCCACGGTGACTTTTGTGAAGGAGGTGGGTCTTTATTCCGTAAACTTAAGTAACTAATCAATAGATAGTACATTAGACTAGGACTACAGGACAGTTTTAGTTAAACTCTCTCGGAGATAAATATAGCTGCTTGGCACCCTCCCTTAATTACTTTAGTTAAAAGTTGATACGCGGGGGCTTGTTCTGCTCCTTCGGCGATTCCAGTGTCGTGATGCTCCTGCTCTTCATCACGAAACTTTTTTATGTAGTCTATCAGCTCTTTGTTGTCACCTTCTGTGGCCATCAGTTCTCGGATTTGATTGTTGTAGTGATCCGTTATTGTAGACTCCACTGCTACTGTGCACGCCATTGCAGCCTTTTCTCCTAGAAGCGCTGTGCCTGCACCAAGAGCGAATCCCGCTATGTCCCAGAAGGGGAGGAGCAGTGTAGGTCTCACTCTGTACTTTGGAATCAGCTCGTTAAAAACCCGCAGATGTTCCTTCTCCTGATCCCACATGTGCTGAATCAGTGCCGCTGACTTACTGTTTCCTGCACAGATTAAACCATATTGCTTTACATATCACATCAGGAATAGATTTTAGGGATTGCGACTGTTTAAGAGTTTTACCTAGTACTGCCATTTGTCCAGCGTAAATACGATTGGCACCATATTCCCCAGCGTGATCCACACGAATTATTCTGTCCCTGGCTGCTCTTAAAGCACGCGCAGCTGTTCGCGTTGTCGAAGTCGCTGCCGAGCTGGCCATGCTATCCACTTCTGAAACCAAATTAATTTTGAATTATCTCTGATTTCCACAGGAATTTGCGGAGAAAAGTGCCTAAACGGAGGAAAGTGCATTCAAAAAGATACTTGCGACTGCACAAAGGGATACTACGGCCTCAGATGCGAATACAGTAAGTATCTTTCCATGACCTTGTATTAAAAATCTTCAGCCAACAGCTCAACTAAACAATGTCGATGACTTTCCCTAGGCAAATGTATGATTCCCTGTTTGAACGGAGGAAAATGTAAAGGCGTAAACAGCTGTAGATGTCCCCCCGGCTATACTGGCGACCACTGTGAAATCGAACTTACAACCAGCAACCGCTCCCTCTCCCAAAGACACACATGTGCCCTCCCCTGCCGTCACGGCACGTGCGTTGCACCCAACAAATGTGAATGTGAACAAGGATGGTTCGGACGACGTTGCTCAAGAAGTAATACAAACTAAACTAAATTACCGTATGCACAATAAGCTCTAACTATTTTGTCTACTTTAAATCCCCTGCAGTGATCTTCGTGTAAAGTAAATCTCCGCTTAACATTAAAGCCTAAGAATAAATCTCGCCGCAGAAGCACTCAACTATAATATACTCACCTTCCACTCACTATCTCCTCCTTTTATCACAATTAAGTTTACAAAAATTCTTAATAAATACAACCGCTGTACAGTTAAACGAAGACAAATAAAAATAAATAAACTTTTTGTTTATATAAATCCGAGTTTACATTTAACTGAGGTTCATCCCCTGAGGCAACTTTCCCGCGCTCCCGAGTCACGTGAGCACATGACCCCCTCCAGCATCCACTGGACAGAAAGCATCAACAAAAAAACCTTAACGCTTAGAGCAGCGCTTAAAATGTCTTCCGATGATTAGCATACTTTAGAAATGGATGATGGATGAGATTGATAAGCATTCCTTACTGGATTCAATGCCATAAATGCGTTTGATAGAGTTGCATAACGTAATGATTAAGGTATGCAAGAGCAGTGAGTGTTAGTGCGAAGAACCCCTGGCGGAAGAGGAAGTGAGTGAGTGAGTACTAAACACCCATCAGGATGGAGTATAAACAAAACAATCGGCGAGGAATTTAAAAGAGACTTGAGGGAAGCTTATCATCGATTACCAAGTGCCCCTGAAGGTAAGTTCGACTTTGTGTGTCATCGGGTTTGTTGTTGTTATTGTTGATGGTCGTCTTGTTGAGTGGTGGTCGGTGGCGGTGGTGGACACGCAGGTGCGTACGCAGACTCACTCCCCTACCGCGGGTTAAGATCAACAATCAAGGATTTTGCAGTAAGCAAAAAGTTGAATGAAGCTGGTGTTTGCAAATTCATGATTGTTGATGGGTGAACAATGAGAAATAGAGAAATAAGGAAATTCGGGTATCGGCGGGGCGGGTGGGTTCCGGGAGGGTCGGAGGGATCCGGGTAGGGAAAGTCGGATCGATAATGACGAGGGTGAGAGATGATATCGATCGGCTTCCCGTCCGCCACCACCACCTCTGCTTTCTCTTTCCCTAACGACGGCGTGAAACAATCCTTTTAAGGGTTCATGCGTCGGACTAAACTTTAAATAACGCCAGAGTTCTGTTTATACTTTCACCTAAACAAACCATCAACAAGTCTTTCGAACTACCTGCGACCTCCTCATGGTGACCCTTATTCTTCTTGCTCCATTGTAGACTTCATTGTGAGTCCTCCTCCAATGGTGACCACCATGAACGGCTCAAGTGGAGGAGGAGGAGATGAAAGTGACTCGTCCTCCATACAACAACAACAGACCATTACCATTTCCTCCGTCACTTCGAACAACAATGCCCTTGTTGTTGAACACTCCCTTGACGATGACGATGACGACGGCATGTCGGACGACTCAGGTCCTGACTTTTCCAACTCCGCTGACCTCATGCACGCCACGATGGAAGATGAAGTCACCGCACAACTCGCTGCAGCCGGCCCTGTGGGAATGGCTGCTGCCGCTGCCATCGCTTCAGCCAAGAAGAGAAAACGACCTCATCAGTTTGAAACTAATCCTTCCATCAGGAAGAGGCAGCAGACGAGACTTCTCAGGAAACTGAGGGTGAGTCATTAAAATACTCAAGTCGGAGTAAATTATCTTCCTAGAGGCGATAAGGGTTTGTGGTGACGGTGGATGGTTCTTTTCTGTAGCAAACGATTGACGAATTTACGATACGAGTTGGGATGCAAGCGGTGGTACTGGTGGCCATCCCTGGAAAACCGCAGAACAGCTTCAAGTGTTTTGGAGCCAAGCCATTGGAAGATGTCATAAGGAATCTGAGGCCCGTGGTAATGCAGGACTTGGAATCCGCACTCGCACAACACGCACCTGCTCCTGCCCCTGAGGACCCCTCGCTACACGAACTACCCCCGCTGGTGAGAGAGAGGATTTTGACGACGATTGTAGGGCGAAGTATGACGTGATTTTGAATGTGTGTACGAAGGTGATTGATGGGATACCGACGCCGGTGGAGAAGATGACACAAGCTCAGCTGCGAGCGTTTATCCCATTGATGCTCAAGTATTCCACGGGTAGAGGGAAACCCGGGTGGGGAAAAGAGTCGACGCGTCCCCCGTGGTGGCCGCAGGACCTTCCGTGGGCCAACGTGAGGATGGACGCGAGAACGGAGGACGAGAAGCAAAAGGTGTCGTGGACCCATGCGCTTCGACAGATCGTGATAAACTGCTACAAGTACCACGGTCGAGAGGACCTGCTTCCTGTCTTCAATGCTGACAATGAGGAAGCATCCAACAATAACAACACCTCTTCAAATGTCCATAATAACTCCTCCAACACAAACAACACCGTGTCCTCTAATAATATGGTCGACATTAAACCCCCACCTGCCAAAATACCCAAATCTAGTCCTCAAAACCAAATACAACAAATACAAACCGTCACCGCTCAAGCCATTCCGGTACTGTCAACATTCATTCTCTATTTGTGTTATGTTCCTTCATTCAAGCCTTCCTAACTATAACTGTAACTTTTTTAGCAATACGGAGTAGTAGGAGCGCACGGTTTCCAGCCGACAGTCCTTCAGACTATCAGTAACCCCGATGGAACAGTATCCATCATTCAGGTTGACCCCACCAATTCAATCATCACCCTACCCGATGGTACCACCGCACAAGTTCAGGGACTCGCCACGGTAAGCTCACATTCAGTTGCGTTGGAAGTGCAGCAGTTTTAAATATGATTCTGGATGTCTGTAGCTTCAACAAGGTGGCGGGGGAGATGGTCACCACCATCACCACTCTGACGACTCCCACCATCACCACACAACGCACCACCAGTTGATCCAGCAACAGGACTTGACTGGAATGACAGTTGATCTGAACTCAGTAGCCCAAGCGACGTTGGGCCAAGAAGGCCAAATAATCCTGACAGGGGAAGACGGACACGCCTACCCAGTCACAGTTTCTGGCATGATAACCGTCCCTGTCAACGCCTCAATGTACCAAACGGTCGTGGCAAATATCTCATCCGTTCAGCAACCCGATGGTTCCATGCAGGTACCCTTCGTCCTCCAATTCTCTACGCTTTGTTTCTCTTCAGTTGTTGCTTATTATTACGTGTCGTTTTATTTTTCGTCAATTTTGTTTTCGTTGATCAGACCAAGTTCATACTCCCCTCAACGACAACCACCCATATACAGCAGCCTAAGCAGAGGCTTAGTGCAAGGCAAACCGTTAGCAGGGCAAGTTTTGTTTTATTCCTGTTTTGGCCACTAATTGTTTTCCAGGATGAGTTAATTAGATTTTGACACGAGAGATTAATTAACTGACACTTCCGTAGGTGGTAACGCCGATGGTGCTTCCCAAAGTGGAGCCAGGGACGGAGCACGAAACGACAACGATTCCCGTCAGTGCCCTTACCGGCGACCCATCCCAAACTCAACTTGTAACTGTTAATGCCAACGGACAAGTCGTTCATGTTAGTACACAATTCGCTTTCATTACTGAAGTTGTTTGTTGTGATGAATCCTTACCTTCATTTCTTCATTGCAGGACAACAAGATTTATCAGATCTGCGAATTCCAGAGAGCTGAAAATCAAGAGAAAGTTATCATGGTACGGTCCAGTTTCTCACTTAACCCCGAAGTATCATTATTATTACCAGTAATTTTTACTAACATGTAATTCATTTTTGCAGATGGCCGAAGTGACCCCGTCACCAAGTCACCACCACCAGCAACAATCGCAAGGTCAAGAAGACCAGCAGCAAGTGCAATCTAAGGACACTTCAAATTCTTCCTCAGGGTCTCCTTCTTCAATTCCCTCAGACCAACAACAACAAAGTATAGGAGTGTCGGAGCAGCAGCAGCAGCAGCAGCAACAACAGACAAGTTAAAATGACAGTTGTTGCGTATCCATAAGCCGACACGCAAATCATCTCCGCTGCTGCAGCCCACCAATACAATATTATTATATAAGATGAATGACTTCAACAATCGAGATATACAAGAAACGACGAAATAGACACAACAAAGCGTACACGTTAATGATTACCAATAATAATAATAATACTTATTTTTATCATGAATAACCTCATTATTATGAACATCTCTAAGATCTCAATGCAGTAAAACATGGTTTCTTCCGGCTTTTTTAAAAACAGCCTTATAACCAATTCCCTTCTGCTTTATTCTTCCATCACCCCCTAAATTAGCCGCAACGCTACCACAGCCAGCAGCATCCTGCTCATTTGTTTAGAAAGCAACAGCCAACGCTTATCATCTCCAGAAGACACGGTTCAGCGAATAACTGACTCCATTCATTGACACACGCGAATGAAAGAGGTGCTCTCATCTAAATCAACAAACACCAATGCAAAACCTAAGCCGAGGCTGCAACACACACACGATGACATCATGGAAAGAAGACTGAGCTAAAGAAAAAAAATAGCTCCAGGCTGTGGAGATGTAATACAATTCCATAGGAAGGAAGGCGAGCTCAGTGGCAGTTGCCGCTCCCTGCACAAGAAGAGAGTCAGTTTAGAGTTTGGACATTTCTGCTCCACACAGTCACACACAAACACACACCCGAATTCGGTCTCTGCTGGGTGTGTGTGTTTTTGAATCTCTAAATTACCTCAGTGTTATGTAGAAGGCAGCTAACTAATAGTTATACTTACTTATTTAAGGGAATGCATAGTGTGGAGCGTGTAATTAACGAATTCCGAACGTTTCAAGTGTGTGAGTTTACCTACAAACAAATAATCTATACCAAAATGGTCTGAAGCTAAGACGTCCAAATATTTAATTTAAAATCCGGTTGTGAGAAAACGAAACTCGGTGCAATTAACAAGTCTACTTGGAGGAGAGAAGGAGGAGCAGCTATTAAGATACTTAACGAGGTAAGATTTATTTAACCTTTGCTGTCATCAACTTAAATTTTTAATAGAAGAGTTGTGGGGAGAGCATAAGAATATGTAGCAGCAATGGGAATAAACAGCGTGTCTTCTATGTTATAGGAAAAATTAGGAAAATACCTCATAATAATATCTTCCTTTAAATAAGTAGGGTGATGATAAGCCTCTCGTTTAAGTACATGATGGTAATTACGGAACATAAACAGAAATATGAGGTCATTAATTCACGCACGCAGATAATCTCTCTTAATCCTTACTTAAGTAAATGCCGTTGTGTAAACAAACTTAACATAGTTTTATATCCCATGTGTCATGCAAGTGAATGAGTATTAGCCATTAGGGAGAATTAATTGAGCAAGTTAAGTTTTAAGAAATGAATGAATGAGACAGAATGAGTATGTAGTAAAGCCAGTGATTAGCTTCACCCAGTAACACCGATCAATTATTTTGTTAACACAACTTTGTTAAAAATTGGCTGTGTGGATTGATACGGTTCGGGTGAAAAGGTCATCATTTCGAAAAAAGTTATCTGAAGCTCTGGCATTTGGGCAGTTTTCAGCGATTTTGAGCACAAACAGTATTCTATTTTAGTTCGTGATTCATAAATCGTAGGCTTATGAGCTCCTCGTGTTTCCTAACCTTAATGATGACACCGATTAATATAATCGAAATCAATACGACAATCGGTCTAGCTGACGATCTCCGTGTTTTCGACCTCTGATTACCAAGTAACCATCGTAGAATGATTAGGTTAAAAATAAATATGTCGTGACTGCTGTTTAATCTACATCAAAACAGCACACCGCGCCCTTGGAACTTCGACCCCACTTTCGCTAGAGATCCTCATGATGACGGTAAAAGTCCTAATAGTAATCATTCCACAACGCACAGACATTAAGTCTAGAAAAGGGACACATGAGCGACAGCCACCCAATGCGAATGATAATGATGCTCATCAGTTTATATCTAGAAAATAAAATCATTCGTGAGTAGGAAAAAATTATCTGCTAAGACTTGTCGGCTTCGTGTGATCATAACTTATGATCGAGTATTCCATTTCAGTTTATGATCCTCGTCATGCGAAAGACATCATTTTTTCCTGACATTTATTCGTAGAATAGAAGAGACAATTTTTCCTGACATTTCCAAATAGGAAAATAGGAAAAGAAAGTTCGTTCAGCATTTTAAAAGTTATACGCATAATCATAACTATACCGTTGTGCAAACAAACTTAACAAAGTAATTGTATGCAGTGCCATGAGAGCGTGTGAATTAGCATTAACCATTAAAGTAAGTATTAAATGAGCAACAACTTTTAGAAGTATTTTAAGTAAATGAATGAATGACACAGGGAGGGTGAGCAGTAAGTATTTGGTGAACTCCACCCACCACCATTACCATTGTGCAATTATCTTGTTAACACAACTAATTCAGCGACTGTGTGGGATGATGCGGTTCGTATGAAAAGATCAAATAATGATCTAATCAATTACAAAGAAGGGAAAGGGAGGGTTATTTAGTAGTCACACGAACATACAAGAGTAATGTGAGAATCCCAATTCCACTTAATGCAGGCAGGCAGCAGAGTCTATATAGGTGCTACTTAGGTGCATAGTAGATTTTAGTTTGTACAAGTGAAAGTAGGAGCGGAAAAAGAGAGAGATGAGAAAGCAGAGGCAACCCAACACCCAACCCACCAGGTGCACACACACACGCTTTGACTAATCGATTAGGTCTTGGAACTTGGAAGTGCACTGAGGCAATCGAAAGTATACACGGGTTTGCTTTCAATCGATCTCCTCACCCTCCGAATTCCTCGGTGTGGTCTCCTCACCTGGAAAAGTGCACCCTCCGTCCTTCTCGATCGAAATGTCTCAATCTCATCAATTTCCCTTTTTTAAACCCTCCAACAGAATCTCAGAAGTAACAGAAGAATGACTCACCAAACAAGGATGATGACCACAACGACTGCAACTGCAGCAGCGGTGTACTTCTTACTCACGTTTCATACTGCCACACATGCTTTAGGTAAGTTTATAGAAGTGTGAATCATGTGCTTTATAAGAAGAAGTTACTCATGGTTGGTGTTTGGTTACAGTGCAAAAGCCCCCGTTGATAACGAAGCAGCCGCCGACAGATGAACTGTTGTTTCAAGTCGCTCAAAGGCAGGATGAGAATGATAAGCCGTTTCTGATAGAATGCGAAGCAGAGGGAGAGCCTGCTCCAAAGTACAGGTGGATGAAGAACGGCAAGGAATTTAACTGGCAGACGTACGATAACCGAATTTCACAGCAGCCAGGACGAGGAACGCTGGTGGTTACCTCGCCAAAGACAGAAGACATTGGACAGTATCAGTGCTTCGCTACCAACGTGTATGGAACTGCTACGTCCAACTCAGTTTTCGTAAGAAAAGCAGAACTGAACGCTTTCAAAGAGGAGAACCCTACGACGATAATTGCGGATGAAGGAGATCCTTTCAAGTTGGGATGCAGTCCTCCGGATGGGTGGCCAAAACCCCAAGTCTACTGGATGCTGCAAAAGTCGACTGGAGCTCTCAAGTCAATCAACTCCTCCAGAATTACTGTTGACCCTGAAGGGTCACTTTGGTTCTCCAATGTCACCAGGGAAGATAAGAGCTCGGAGTTCCTCTACTCTTGTGTCGCTTATTCGCCTTTCAGGTATATTTCAATGATGATTTTTCTATTACTTTGTGAGATACCCAAGATTTGGTGGTCAATTAATTATTGTGTTGACTCATTTCAGGAATGAGTACAAGTTGGGAAATCGAGTGTACTTTGGTGTGACACCGACATCCTCGTCCGCAACGCAGAATAAACGTGCGCCTGTAATGCAGTACGCTACAAAAAGAAATACGGTTGCTATAAGGGGACAGTCGGTGTCTCTGTGGTGCATCGTCGGAGGAACTCCCCTACCTGAAATCAAATGGGCCAAGAAAGGGTCCCAACTTCCGAATGAAGTTGAATATGACAACTACGGAAAGACTCTCAGGATTAAGAACGTTGATTTCGACGCTGAAGGCAACTATGACTGCGATGCCAGCAACGGAGTGGGTTCTCCCATCTCATACTCAGTCCATCTTTCCGTTTATGGTGAGATGAGCCTTATTTTCTAACTGTAAGACGTGTTCCTGAAACTAATTATTGATTTTTTCCTACAGCGGTTCCGTACTTCAAGATCGAGCCAGAAATCCAAAATGCGGCTGAAGGTGAGACAATAGAGTTTCAGTGTGCAGCGGACGGCAAACCTGCACCGGAAATTAAGTGGATTCACAACGGACTTCCCCTTGATCAAGCTGAAGCCAACCCGAGGAGGAAGATAATTGGAAATAGGATTGTGATCGAGAACATCAAGAAGGATGACACCGGAAATTACGGTTGCAACGCCACCAACAGCTTCGGATACGTTTACAAAGATGTTTACGTTAATGTTCTTGGTGAGTTGCAGTAGAAATTGTTCAGTTCCTTGAAACATCTTCTTAACGACTGCTATTTCCTTGTTTTGTCAGCTCTTCCTGCCGAGATTTTGGAAAAGCCTACGAACGTAATTACAACCGATGGTAAAGATGTTACTCTGCAATGTCGTGTGTTTGGTGCACCCAAACCTTTGGTGAGATGGCTCAGAAACAATCAGGAACTTACTGGAGGACGTTTCCAAGTGCTTGATAACGGTGACCTGAATATCGAACGTGTTCAGTTCGTTGACGCTGGAGAGTATGTTTGCGATGCTAGAAACAAGTTCGGTAACGATTCTGCTGGAGGAACTCTGATTGTCAAAGGTGAGATAGTAAAATTCAGTGAATAATTTGAACACCTATTTGGATTGCGTCTAAAATACTAAATACCTGCAGAGCATACAAAAATAGTGGACAACCCAGAAGACTACGAAGTCGCAGCGGGAACAACAGCTACCTTCCGTTGTTCAGCTGTGACCGATTCAACACTGAATTTAGAAATTGACTGGCTCCGAAATGGGCAGCAGATAGACTTTGATGCAGAGCAGCGTTACGTGAAACTGCAAGACAACTCGTTGACAATCGACAAGACGACTGAAATAGATTCTGGTGTATACACTTGTCAAGCACGCACAGAGTACGATAGTGCCTCAGCAAATGCAACATTAACTGTGCAGGACGTCCCCAATCGGCCTGAACTGCTTGATATCGAGTGTCGTAAGCGAGACTCGACGATTAGATGGAAACCGATGGGGGACAACAGAAGTCCCATCTTGCACTATACCATCCAGTACAACACTAGCTTCACACCAGACACTTGGGAAATTGCTAGCAAAGACGTTCCGGCTACGGAAACTGCCTACACTGTGTCCATGTCGCCATGGGCTAATTACACCTTCCGGGTAATTGCGAGAAACAAAATTGGACCGTCCTTACCTTCACTACACTCAGAAGTTTGCACTACAACAACTGACGTTCCATACAAGAATCCTGAAAACGTCAAGGGACATGGAAACTCCCCAACCAATTTACTGATTTCATGGACTCCTATGCAAGAAATCGATCACAATGCACCCAAATTCAAGTACCAAGTTCAATGGAAACCCGAAGATGAAAACGATGGAACTGGAAGGGCACCTTCTGAATGGCAGCTCGAGGAAATTAGAGACTGGACGCGAAGTGAAATCATTATCGAAAATCAACCAACGTACAGACCATACAAGATTAGAGTCAGGGCTATCAATGAAGTTGGAGAAAGCAACGTCGCCCCAACTGAAATCACCGGGTTTTCTGGACAAGCTGGTAAGTCCTTAATTTGCAAGTTTATTTCAATTTGGTCACTTCAATTTTCATGTTAATGCAATTCGAATTCCTTGGAATATCTACAGAACCCACTGAGGCCCCGGGCAACTTTACGATGTTGCAGAAGCTGGATGCTCGCACAGCAATGGCGGCGTGGGATCCAGTGAGGCCCGAATCCTTGAGAGGAAAGTTTGAAGGGTACAAAATCCAGACATGGACGGACAACGATAACGATGATGACAGAAGGGAAATTATGATAAAGAACGACGCAACAAGCGCGGTTGTTGACAAACTGATTCCGTTCTCAAAGAACTACTTGGTTGTGATGGCGTACAACACGGACCACAACGGTCCACCGTCGAGAGTTATCGAAGTTGTGACTGATGAAGGAGTCCCAGGGCCGGTTGATGATTTCCAGGGGTATTCACTGGGATCCAGTGCTCTGTATTTAATGTGGAGGAAACCGGCACAACCAAACGGGATCCTCAAAGGGTACAGAATTTACTATCAGAAAGTGGAATTAACTGAAGTGGGCATCCTCATGGAACGTGACCCGGCTATTATGGATCCTGACGTTTTGAAGGCCAAACTTGCGGGACTTGAACCGGGAACGAAGTACAGAGTCCACATCAGGGCCGTAACCAACCCTGGCATCGGAGATGAGTAAGCTACAGTCACGCTTGATTTTATATAAAGTGGCTAAATTTTACGATTTCAATGTAGCACATTCATCGAGGTGAGTACTGAGCCGCAGGGACTGCAGACTCCATTGGATCAGCCGAGGTTCCGATGGACCCTGGAGCCAAGACACAATGGACGAGCAGCAGTGAAAGTGTTCTGGGTGCCATCTCTAACTGGAAATGGGAGACCAGGGTCACACTTCTACGTGCAGTACAAGTTGTACGGACAAACCTCATTCGAATCCACAGAGCCCGAGTTGTACGAGGACTTCATCACTGTCCAGGGACTCGATCCTGGCACACCTTACGTCTTCCGTGTCGTCGCTGTCGATGGGGAGCTCTCGAGGCACTCCGAAGCTGAGGAAATCCTCACCAGTCCCAGTGGTAGTCATTTCACTCTCTTTCACCCATCTAATGATTTATTATTCTAAGAATACATTCGTTTCTGTTACAGACGGCCTAACAGTTGTGCAAGCCAAGCCAGCGTCATCAAGTTCAGCCTGGTTCATCGGTCTCATAGTGGCCATAGCGTTTCTGCTCCTCATCCTCATCCTCGTCTGCATCGTAAAGAGAAATAGGGGTGGCAAGTACGCCGTTTACGAAAGAGAAATCGCACACGGCAGACTCGACTACGACGAGGGTGGATTCAGGGAATACTCCCAACCGTAAGATCTTAAGAATTGAATTAAGTGTGAAGGAATTTCTTAAAATTCGTGTTTCCTAATGATTCAGGGCGGATGGGAGTGGAGGGGCTGGCCCAGCGCCTGAGTTTAAGCCACCTCACGAGTCAGACACCGACTCCATGGCAGAGTATGGAGGAGAAGACGGTGAGTAAAAACGGACACTTTTGGATACCTGACATTTGAAAATAACCTATTTGTCGTGTTTATAGGAAAGTTCACGGAAGACGGATCGTTCATAGGCCAGTACGGCGTGAAGAGAAAGCCATCCACACTTCCTTCCCCAGTTGCTACGTTCGTGTAAAGAAGAAGACGTCATTTTACTCTCCACACCAACCATCTCTACTCTACACACACACACATTAATAAGAAAGATGTATAAGCTTGTTGGCCTTAGTTTTGTGAAAGATAACCGTGCCGCTTGATAAGCAGCTGCTTGAGTGTCGTCGCCGTGCCTCTCATGAAATCGATTTTTTATACACAAGATGATGATTACTTAACAATATACAACAATTATGATGAATCTCTCTCTCTTCTCTCACGTAACAATGCGTAATGTTTATATTTTAAAAAAGGAAATGTTTATTTTGACTCTGCTTGCTATTAAGTGCACAATAAAGACACCTCGAGTTTGTTAAATGAACGATTCGAGAGTTCCGAACACTTCTTCTGGCACAATCCCAAACAACCTCCTCCATTCAAACTCTCACCCTTCTATCATGTGTTAAGCAGAGTCATCATAACTTTAAAACCCTCTGACCAAAATGACCGCTACTCCCACACCTAATTGCCGTCACCACTGCCACGACAACTCTCCACGTCCAAAATGATGTTCACCGGCTCTCCCGCACGGAAAAGAACTACTTCACACAAGAACACCAAGCAAACATCCGCGTCATCAAGCAACCCAGAACACTTAACAAGACAACGCGCTACTAATTACGAGGTCAGTTTTATTGCCACACTTAATTAAACTTCTCTCTTGTCATCGCCATCACCATCCTCCTCGCTAAATCGCATGTCCTCATGTCACTTAATAACAGCGTCTCTCGTCCTTCCAAATGACTCAACAAGCACCAACCTCCCATAAACTTTTAATAGCCTTGCATGGTCAAACACAATAACAACTCTTGTCCAGTCTCTCGCCCTCCTCTTGTCTCCTCATTCCGCCATGGACTTCTTCCTGGAAGGACGAGGAGACAAGTGGCCCCCCGAGACCCTTCTGACTAACTTCACCACCCCCAACGTGAGACACACGCATTCCTCAACCACCACCACCACCGCCAATACTGACCTCTGACCCCTTTTCTATTGGCAGATCAGAGGAAGGACCACTGCAAGTGCTGCTGCAGTCGCAGCTGCAGCCGCTGCATCTGCTCCTGTCGCCCTCAGGACCAACTCTGCCCTCAGACTTCCCCCCACTTCCCCCAACGACCCAAATGGTAAGCTTATTTTTTATCTTCATTTACCCGTGTCCCACTAACCAGTGAAATCCCATCCCCTTGAGCTATACAGCCCCTCTCCTGGTAACAATTAATTAGCACATCATCTCCATTCCACACGTCATTAAGTCTTTGGATGGGGAGCAGAGTGTGGAACGTCCTCAACAAGGCCACTCCATCTCACCTTCCCCCACTTCTTCCTCTCGTCATTTAAGACGTTATAAATTCCCATGTGTTTACCCGAATTCCTAAAAGACAACGGAGAAATGTGTTGTTAGCACATTCCACTGTGGAAGTCATGAAAATACCTTAAAACTCGATCCACCGCACCACCCCCTCCTCCCCATAAAATCCCTGCGAAAGAGTCTGTGGAATTCCTCCTGGAGCGTCGCCAACTACTTCATCCGAATGACTCATTCTCATTAGCGATGAGCCACCCTTCCTTCCTCTCCGTTCATCTCTAATAACTCACACACACACCTAAGCCTAACCTTAACGCTTTGTCATCCAAAAACACTTTCACCGTCAACAACTCTCCCCACCGACAAAACCGACCAGCCAATCTAAATAAACACTCCGACTCTACTGCCTCTTTTCCTTTATTAATCCCATTCCTCTGTACAGAGCAAATGTTTACTCAATTAGCTAAATGCCCCCACCACCACCAGCAAACGCTCAGTGCAAACAAACGAACCATCATCAACCTCGTTCCTAATCGACTCTCCTAATCCCCACGTCTCAATACGAAGACTTTTAACAGAGTTTAAAGTAACCTTCAACCCCAATAGACTGACCTCCACGCGATAAACACTACTCCTCTATTTATTATGACCCACATAACATCCATTTGTCTTCCTTAATGTCTCTCACTCACCGAAACAACACTTGAGAATCCTCGAAACACACTCGTCGACAGCTTTAGCTCTTCAAAGTCACAACTTACGACGTATCTTTATTACCCAAACAAACTTGAGTTTCTCACGATGCCCCAGTTTGAATGAGGATTTGTTTGTGAATGTATGATTGCAGCAGGAGGGTGTGAGTCCCAGCAGAACGTGGTGTCCACGTCCCTCCCCCTCCTGGGGGGAATATCTCCTCCCCCTCCCCAAGGAAAAGACTCCCCTGCAGCTCTCTTCCTCCTCGCTTCGTCGACATCGGAAGAAGAAGCGACGAGTTCGAAGCCCAACATAACTGGAAGAAGGGGAGCCATCAAACACCACAAAGTTCATGAAGTTAAGGGACACCGCTTTGTCGCCAAGTTCTTCAGACAACCGACCTTCTGTGCATTCTGCCACGACTTCCTCTGGGGCTTCGGAAAGCAAGGCTACCAGTGCCAGTGTACGTAGTATCCTTCTCCTAACTCCATTTAACTCATTGACTAATTAACTACTCTGGTTCATTAATGACGCGTGTCTTAATCCACAGTGTGCCAAACATCAGTCCATAAACGATGTCACCTCAAACTACTCGGCAAGTGTCCCGGCTCTGGAAAGGAGTCGCAATCTACAATCGTAAGTCACTCGGAACGAAATGACGTCCGCCGTCATTACATCAGCGATGTCTTATGTAAAATATCTCTCCCTTGCAGTACCTCCGGGAACGGTTCAAAATAGACGTTCCCCATCGCTTCAAGGTCAACAACTTCATGTCCCCAACTTTCTGTGATCACTGCGGCTCACTCCTCTACGGACTCTTCAAACAAGGACTCAAATGCGAAGGTACACTGCTCTCTCTTACTTATCCATCCACCACCACCACCGCCATCACCACCATGTGACCTACGATTGACCCTGCCAACACTTATCTTCCACCCATCATCCATCATTCTCCCCGAAATCTTCATCTCCCGACCCACCACACACGTGCCATGGGTTCTAAAAATATCCCTGACTAACTCCTATAAATAGACAACTCAATATACAGAACCACTACTACACACCTTTAGAAATCCACACACTGAAATCATTAAATCAAACTAACACAGAGAATGAGAAAATCCTTGGCCCTTAACGCTTCTACGCTTAGCTACACACAAACACACTCCATGCTTATCACCACACTTGACTTTACCACACACAACTTATCTCTCTCTCGGCAGTTGTAACAATGCGTTCCCCTGTTCCAGTTGCATTCACCCCAAAACATTTAATTAGTCCAAGACGTTAAAAATAAATCTCGGTGGCTGCCAAGAACCGGAGACTTTTCCTGAGTGTTCGGAGCAGAACTCGCAGTCTCTCCCTCGTCTCCGTCACTCCAACACACACAAACACACGAGAGAGACGCCATTTGCCCGCACTGAACTTCACTCTCCGTCGAGAACAGGCCCCCCCGGCAGAACATGCCCTTCACCCCCAACAGACAGGGCTACTTGTCTCAAGGGTCGTCTTCCTCGTACTCCAGTCCTTATGGATCTTCTTCGTCAAACCCACCGCTTAACTCGCTCCTCTTGGGAAGGTACGAGTCGTACAACAACCCCCTCCTGAGGTCATCCTACTCCCCATTCCCTTCCTCCTCCTCCTCCTACGGCCCTTACGGCCAAGTCTCCTCCTACACTTCTCCCTATGGCTCCATCTCTTCTTACTCTTACGGAGGAGGAGGTGGAGGAGGAGGGCCCTCCTCCTACAAGTCCTCCTTCTCCTCACTTGCTCCCATCTCCGAACATTCCGTCATGTCATCCTACTCCTCTGGAGGACCTTCGAGACTCCCCCGGGGGTACGTCCCTCCTTCATTCCCCACTTCTTCGTCAAACTACTCCCCTTCAGTTTCTTCAAGCTACACCCCTTCGTCTTCTTCCTACTCGTCGTACAAGAATAAACCACAAGTTTGGCACACTGAAAATATTGACGTGACTTCGCCTAGGAAGAAACCTGTTAGTTCTTCGACGACATCGACGTCTTCTTCACACGTTTCTAGTGGGAGTGGTTCAAGCTCCACCGCGACTGCTACGCCTGGAGAGATCTCCAGGGATAAACAATTCGGGACAATTAAGAGAGGACGAACTGTAATTAGGATTACTACGAATAAACAAAAGGACAATCCGTTTTTGACGGAAGAGGAGAACAAAGCACGAGCGGAGGAGAGGAAGAAGGAGAGGAATGAAGAGAATCTTCTGGAGAAACTTAAGAATGAGTTGAAGAATGAGTTGCAAAACAAACCGGGGAAGAAGGCGGCTGCTGGAGACAAGTTCCGGGAGAAGTTTATGATTCAGTCGAAGAAGAAAAAGTACGCGGGGTATCGGCGGCCGACGTTAACTGACATTCGAGATGAGAAAGACGCGTTGGAAGGGGAGCTGGATGAGATGATCTCGTCGAATGCGAGTGCTGAGGAGATTGAACAAGTGAGGGAAAGACTGAGACAGCTGGATAAGAGGATACAGAGGAGATTCTCGAGGGCTTTGAAGAAAGCTGACAATGCTTCCTCTACGAATCTGAATTTACAAGATGACGATGGAGATGAGTCGATGGCGTGTGACATCCCGAGGAAGTCGACAGTGATTAAAAGGTCCACGTCATCCAGTCAGCCGTTCCCTGAGGAAGAGAAGAGGCTCCAGAGAAAAGCTACGCAGAAGTTCTTCTTCCCTGCCGAAGGGGCGAGTGCTGTGGAACCTGAACTTGTTGAAGATAACTTTCAGCCTGAGGTGGATTTGTTTGAGCAGCACATTTTGGCTAGTAGAGGAATGTCACAGAGGAAGACGAGTAATCAAGTGAAGATACAGAATGTCAAGTATATTCGGCCACGGAAGTCGTCTATTACTAGTGAACTTTTAGACATGGCTAATTTGAATGGTGCAACCACACCGAATTCGGAGACTCCCTTGATTTCTCCTGTTATTGTTAAGAAAACTAGGAAGATTAGTAGCACTGTAGCTCCACCTGTTCCTATTCCGGAACCTCCTGTGGAGGAAACTGAACTGGAGACTGGAGATAGTTCTAGTAAGGCTGATGATGTTGCTCAAAAGGAGGTGGTCGCTCCTCCTCCAGTGATTGTTGAGAAGAAGAAGGAGGAGAAGAGTGTTGCTCCGTGGAGGAAGAAGAAGAATAATACTGAGCCTCCACCACCAGTTGCTCCTCCTCCAAAAGAACCTATCTTTGTGGCTCCGTGGAGGAAGAATAAACAGCAGGCTGCTGCTCCAGTGTCACCTCCTCAAGAGCAGCAAAGTAAGGAGCCTCTATCCCCTCAGAAGACTGTTGAGGAGCCGAAGAAACAGGAGGAAGTGAAAGTTAGTGAAGAGAAGATTATTCCTCCAGTGGTGGTGGAGCAGCCCAGTAAAATAAGAGCGTTTTTGGGGAAGGTCAAGCAGAAGTTTAGCTTCGAGAAGGAAGACATTGCGGAAGTGAAGGCGAAAGACGAACGAGCAGCTGTTGCTGAGAAAAATGCAGTTGAGACGAAGACACAAGAGATTTCGAAAGAAGAGGCAGTGGCTGTTCTTCCTTCTCCAGGAACGGAAGAGGTAGCGACTCCACCGGCTCCTTCTCCAAAGACGCCAAAGGAGGTGCAGCAGATAAAAGCGGAATCGAAAGAAAAACCCAAGTCTCCAATACTGAAACGTGTGGAAGTTCCAGAGAAGCCAAAGATTCCCACGTTGGCAGCTCTGAGAAAGGAGAAACTGGCTCAACAAAAGTCTTTCGAGACGCCCCCTACAGAGAAATCCCCAAATGCTATGGTGAAACAAAAGTCACTGGACTCTGAGAAGAAAGTTCCTCTTGGAACTCCTCCTGCTAATAGAAAGGCTTTCCAGCCTCCTAAGATTGCAGAAGAAACGAAAACGCAAGACCTGCTACCAAAACCAGGTAAACCTGCTCCAGTTTCTCCAGCTGCTGCTGCAGCTGCAGAATCTCCTAAAGTCTCTGCTCCACCGTCTCCACTTCCCAACAAAGTAATTCCAGAACCAGAGAAGCCAACAGCGGAAGAAAAAAAAGTGGAGGAAGTTGTGCCACCAGCCATCCCACCTGTCAAAAAGACACCTTCGGTTGAGCAGCAATCAACAATTGTGAAGCCTCCTGGGGACACTATTAAGCTCTCATCAGATTCTCCAAAACCTTCTCCACCGGCTTCTCCAGCGCAGCTGAAGCAACAACCTTCTCCACCTGAGCTCCCGAAGAATATTCCTCCTGTGGAACTTCCAACGAAGAAAGTACCAGCTGCTATTGCTGTTGCTGGAGAGCCTGGAAAATTAGGAACTCCTCCTCCCACAACTCCCAAGGAGAAGGAAGTTGTTGTCTCAAAGCTTAAGACCCAGTTAACCACCAATCCGCCCAGTCCTAAAGAGCAACTATCGCCTGAACCCAAAAAAGTTTCACCGACAGGAATAGTCGAATCAAAGAAACCAGAAGAAGAATCTCCGCTCCAGAAGAAACTTCCGATAGAAGTTGTGAAGAAACCTGTGGTAACGCTTCCCAAGAAAACTCCAGATGCCCTAAAGACTGAGAAGACTTTGCCGAAGGACTCTGAAGACAAGCCCGCCTCTTCACCTCCAGCAGAGTCCATCAAACCAGAAGTACCTGAAAATACACAGAAGAAGATACCTGAGCCTATTGCAGTGCCCAAGCAACTCGAGCAAACTAAAAAGTCCCCTCCAGACTCCCCTAAGAAAGTTGAATCGCCCAAAGGGCCAAAGAAAACTGGAGTTACTGAGATACCTTCTGTAACCGCCCCTGCTGTACCCGTGAGTAGCGTAGGCCAACTGAGTCCCTCTTCCTTGCAGAAAGTCCCTGTCGTGCCGAAAGAAACTTCCAAACCGGCAGAAACAGTAGAAGTACCTTCAGCACCTCCTCCACCTATTGACGACAAGAAAGAAGAGCCATCAACTTCCAAACAAGCTAAAGCAACCACTCCTCCTACCAAACCGCTTTCCATTGCAGTTCCAGGACCCTCAAAGTCACAATCACCAGTACCTTCCCCCAAGAAGAAAGCCGACACTCCTCCTCCCAAGAATGAAGACGACGACAATGCACCCAAAGACAAGCAGAAGACACCCCAGCCCCAGCAATACGCTTTTGGATTCAACAAGCAACAAACACCCACCTCTAAGACGACACCTGAGACATCGCCCAAACTAGTTGAAGACAAACCCTCAAGTCCTCTCCAAAAAGTACCTGCAGCCTCAGAAGTTGCAGCAGTCAAAAAGGAACCAGAAAGTTCACCAGCAGTCACACCAACTTCACCTCCTGTGGAAATTGATGCACCTAAAGAAACACCCGAAGTCCCCTCATCAGAACCCGACATTCCTCAAGAAAACCAACTTTCTGTGGCCCCCAAGAAGAAATCGGGGAGCAAGAAGAAGAAGAAGGGCTCCAAAGGGAGTGGAAAGTCCCAAGAAGAAACCTCCAAAGGCAGCGCCAAGAAGAAAAGCTCGAAGAAGTCAGTGGAAAAAGAGGACAGCACTCCCGCAGACGCTGAAGAAGATGACATGAAACCAACCTGCCTTCTTTCCCGTACATCGACATCCTCTTCCAGTGGATCTTCAACAGCCACAGGTTGTTTATTACTCCTCGCATACCTCACACTGCTGCTCCCCACTACTAACCTCATCCCCCGCCCTCGCACTCTAGGGACCCACTGTAGACTGCTAGGCACACTTTACACTCTACGGATAAGTTGGTCGGTTGGTGGTGGTGGTGGTTTGAAATTCGAAAGAGATACTAACTTGTCTAGTGGTTGATAGTGTGCAACGTGAACTGCCACCACAAGTGTGAGATATTCATGCCCAACTTGTGCGGAGTGAACCAAAAGCTCCTTGCAGAGGCTCTCTTGTCACTCAGGAAAGGTTGTCGATAAGTAGCTTATTTGTAATTCGTGATTAGTAGAGTTGTAGTCGTGATGATGAGTTCCCCTCTGGTTTCCCTGGGGGAATGAGAACCTCACGTTCGTTTGATGTGGTTGAGCAGAGAGTTCCACTTCGGGCTCAGCGTCCACAAGCTCAACTTTGAGTGCAGGAAGTTCTGGAGGAAGAAGGAGACGACTTCCCTCTCCTCCGGAGGATGAAGACGAAGAGGAGGAGGAAGAAGAGGAACAAGTCAGTCTGGACAAAATCTGTCCTGCGAAAAACCGACCCAAGTACAGAAAGTATCAAGTCGAAGACTTTTCGTTTCTTAAGGTCCTGGGAAAAGGTTCCTTTGGAAAGGTACGTGTTAACGCATCAGAGGAAACAGTCGCGTAGTTAGGAACGTGTGTTTAACAAGTGCTGTCTTGTTCTTCAGGTGCTACTAGCGGAAATGAAAGAGTCGGACTCATACTTTGCCATTAAATGCTTAAAGAAGGACGTTGTGTTGGAAGATGACGATGTTGAGTGTACAATGATTGAGAGGAAGGTTCTTCTCATGGGATCTAAACATCCATACCTGTGTCACCTCTTCTGTACCTTCCAAACGGAGGTATTTATTCGCAAAGTCAATCAGCTTTTTTCAGCCATACTGCTTGGTGTTCCTAATCTGTGATACGCAATTAATTCCAGTCCCACCTCTTCTTCGTCATGGAGTATCTGAATGGAGGTGACCTCATGTTCCACATCCAGCAGTCAGGTCGCTTCTCCGAAGAACGAGGGCGATTCTACGGCGCAGAGATTGTGTCTGGGCTCAAGTTCCTACATAAGAAAGGTGTCATGTACAGGTGAGTAGGACAGAATACCTCAACATACAAAAGCCGTGGAAATGTTCTTATATTCTCGCCACTCCCCACAGAGACTTGAAACTGGACAACATCCTTCTTGACTACGAAGGTCACATTCGCATCGCAGACTTTGGCATGTGCAAACTTCAAATATACCTGGACCGAACTGCTGACACATTCTGTGGGACTCCTGACTACATGGCGCCCGAGGTTTGCGGACATACTCGCTTAAAACTTGCTTGATTGACATGACTCATGACCTCAATTTGAATGGCATTCTCAGATCATCAAAGGCTTGAGGTACAACCAATGTGTCGACTGGTGGGCATTTGGAGTCCTCCTCTACGAAATGCTCGTGGGACAATCTCCGTTCAGCGGAGCAGATGAAGATGAACTCTTCTGGTCCATTTGCAACGAACCGGTTCACTTCCCAAGGTTCCTGTCCAAGGAGGCCAAAGCTGTGCTTGAACGCGTAAGGAACTCCTTTCCCTGAATTGTAACATAATCTGATCACTGGCCGTATATTTCTGTAGCTTTTGGAGAAGGACACGTCCCGTCGACTTGGAATGACTACGTGTGCCTACGGAGACATAAAGAACCAAGTCTTCTTTTACTCTATCGACTGGGACAAACTGGAACGTCGGGAACTGGAGCCTCCGTTCAGACCGAAACTGGTAATAACGATGATACCCATGCGTTATGTTTAATTGTGACCGTCAATTCCCCTCTTTCTTTTAAGAAACACCCTCTGGACGTCCAGTACTTCGACACAACATTTACCAAAGAAGCAGCCCGCCTTACTCCTGTCGACAAGGAAATCCTCCAGTCGATGGACCAGTCGCAGTTCGAAGGCTTCTCGTACACAAATCCTCATACGACAGACTAACTATAAATGAATGTTGTGAGTTGGTGAGGAAAGTCGTTTTAGGGGTTCACAAAGGTCATAAGGTCATAAGGCCCATATAGAGGTGTGTGTGTCGTGTGATTAGAAAAGTGTTGTCTCTCGCATTTTTGGCTAGGCTTGTTCTCACACACAACTCGTCGTGTTTTGTTCTCGTTTTGATATCGCAGCAGAAATTATTTTTTCAAAAAGTATTAGTCTTTTGTTACTCTCGTGTCTCGTGAAGAAGGTCGTCGTTTCTCTTGTCGTCATTCCAATCATACAATTGCCTCTCACTCTCTCATCTCTCTCTCGTTATTAATTACTGCACAACGCTTATAACTCATCTCGCTTCAATAAAATCTCTTTTGCTCGTTCTTAACTTGTCTTCAAGCCCATCAATGATACCATTTATAAATAGCATATCCCAGTCACGTACTCATCTTTAGTTCAGTCCCACAAAAAGACCTTCAAGTAAAGTAGGCGAAGGACACTGGAGGCAAAGGGACCAGAAATAACTCTCCAGTCTCCTGGAAGGTCAAGATGAGACGTATATAAGCCAAAGGCTCCTCCACAGTCAGTACATTCAACAACCATCCTTCTCCAGTGAACTACAACTACAATCCAGCAACAAGTCTTCAACAACCAGCAGCATCATGAGAGTAGCGATCATCTTAGCCTTCGTAAGTTTCCAGAAATCTCATTTTCCCCAGAAATCAACGCTAATCTTGTAATAAATATCTTTCTTCAGGTCCTGTTGGCTTTCGTCGCCCTGACCCTCGCCGACGACCGTTCCAACTCGAACACAAAGGACGTCCAGACCCCAGCTGAAGACAGGAAAATGCTTCTGAAACTTGGAAAGAAACTCATGAAGATGATGAAGAAGCGACCTCCACCAAGGCCAGCCCCGTACGTCCCATACGCTCCACCCCCACCAAGTAAGCATTCAGTTTCTAATTCCTCAGCACCACTTTTCGACCAATTGTGCCGTGACTTATCGATTAATTCTTTTCCAGGCTACGGCGGCGGTGGATACGGAGCCCCTCCCCCAAGCTACGGAGGTCCCCCACCATACAGGAGATAAGCTCACTCCACCAACGAAACTTCCCACTTAAATAGATTAACAGAGAACCTATATTTTTGTACGACAGATATTAATCACCACGAATAAATGATTTGAAATACTTACTTACCTTTGTGGATTAAACTACCCATTCATTTCCATACAAATATTTAACTTGAGCACACTGACTTTTAATTACCTAGTTGTGACTTGACTGTATCGGGTCTTTTGCACTGTCTACATATCCAATGATAACATGCGAACCGTACAAATCTTTAAACTGTAGGAGACTAAATGGTGAGCGTTAAGCATTATACTACAGAGTGGCTGATTAAAGCTCTTCAAGTCAATTTAGTCAATCAGTTCAAATTATTTGGGTCAATTCTAACTTTCAAGCAACGCAAAATTACGTTTATAATTACTTAATCATGCAATCATTGATATAATAATATGCTAATAAATATTTATGCACAATATAACCACAACTTATTTTAAACCTTTCAATCAACTTCTATTCAGAATAACCACCTAAAATACAACTTAAACAATCGTTGACTGGCAGAATTAAACAACAGACGTAAATGTACAACTGTGCGCATGTAATTACTAATTACTAGTACGATATCGGCATGAGATTCCGCAGCTCGTTAGTTCTTGTGCTAGATTTATAGAACAATGATACAATCTTGGAACTCCTTCCTTCATTAGATTAGAGTATTTCGGGGTGACGGGTTCAGTCGAAGGGAAGAATTCCACGTGAGCTCCAACCGAAGTGGTAATTACTCGCAGCAGAACTCGTCAGTCTTCCCAGTTTTGCACTCTTTTCGAGTGATCCATCGTCACCTATAATTGTCTCACATTTCAAAGCAGTACATCCGCGGACTGATGCGCTCTACACACACTTGCATCAAAATTGTCATATCTGTTGACACCTTCCTCAATGGAATTCAAATGAAGTTCTTTAACTTAAAACCTTAATTAAGTAACCCTCTAGTCTTAAGTGCAGAAACATCCTTCAGAGCTCAAGGCGACCGATCGGACTGATCCACCCTTCTAACGGTTGTAAGGCATAAAGAACTTGCCCTTGCCTTGCCTTGAAGAAACTGGACAACAAAGTCACACTAAAAATACCCTTTCATGTAAACACAATTCAATTGCATCCAGCCCAGCATTTCAAGGTCACAGATTAAAACACGTTTTACGTCCCCAAGAATACTTCTGGGTTTTTCTGGACCCTGAGTCCTTCTTAAGTCTCCTTGTCGTGACCTTCAGAACCTTCACATATAAACTCATCCAAAGGTTACTTCGATTGATCATTCGCTCCAAGCTCCCTGAATCGATAACAATATCTCAAACCTACACTGTTACATCATGGCTAATAAGTCATTGCTCGTAAGTTCCACTTTAAATTGTTCATCTTTAATCAATTTTACTTGTGCAATTCAAATCTCATCACAGGTCACTCTCGTCCTGACGCTGGCGATTCTGGGGACACTTTTCTCCTGTGGGTCATGTGGTCTTTTGAAGCTACTTAAAAAGGGACCACCTCCTCCTGAGGAGCCCGTTCCCATTTTCCCCTTCATCTTCCAAGCTCACATCCGATTCACACCGTACCTTCCTGTCCAACCGAACTACCCACCACCACCCCCACCACCAGGTAAATTTATCCCGACTTCCAAAACCAATCTGCTCCAATTTAAAAGTATATTGCACCACTGGAATATCTTCCTTTTATTGCAGCTTACGGAGGAGGAGGCTATTAAATATTATGACAGTGTATTCCACACACACATCCGAGATCCGCTACTTCCTAAGAATGTCAGAACACAATCAAAAATCTCCTTCATTAAAATCTAACAAGGCTATTGTTACTTCAATAGTTCCCTTGCATGACAATGTAATAAGATCTTCCTGTAAATAAATCAAGCCCTCAACACCCTTTGGGCAAAGCAATAAACTGCCCTAATCTTTATTCTCTCCACTTGACAATGACATTTCCTCACAAACTTGACCACCAATGTGTTTCATCCATCAGATCGCATGTACTCAATACCCTTCTGACAATGAGACTTAAAATAGAAAACTGTTTGGGTCACCCACCATAAGAATCTCTTCATTCTTGTTATACGTCATTTGTCTCGCTTAAGTCCCGTTCTCACCTACATTCAAAGTCTTCCATTATGGCAGTCTCCAGTTCCACACGTGAATGGACGAAGGGACTCCACAGTCAGAAATATCATCCGGAAACTGGAATCTGCTGC